>WIPJ01000237.1:108102-143560 GCA_018155075.1 Cassiopea andromeda
TATTAAATAAGAGAGATCCCAGTACTGATCCTTGAGGAACACCCTGATCGATATATTTCCATTCACTAAAAGACCCATTTACTTTTACTCTTTATTTTCTTTCGTATAAGTAGCTATGAATAAACGTTAAGGCACTTCTGCTATAACCATATGCCTCTAACTTTGCCAGCAAGAGTTCATGATTCAGGTAGTCAAGAGCCTTTGACAGGTCCATGAAAACAACACCAAAACAATTTCCTTCATCCAAACTTGTTTTCTATTTCTCTATAAATCGCAGTAAAGCATGTTGTGTGCTGTACTCTTCTCTAAAACCGCAGAGTATAGGGTTAAGAAACCCGAGAGAAAACTGTTTTATCTGATTTTCAACTAGTCTTTCACAGATTTTTGAAACTGGTGGTAAGATTGTGATTGGACTGTAGTTTTGATTGCGGTTAACATCCGCTTTTTTGTGAATTGCTGAAACATCTCCTGCTTTCAAATTTGTGGGAAATGTGCACTCATTCAGGCTATTATTGAAACATTTTTTCAGTACATCAGCACAAATTAAAGTGTTTTCTTTTAGTACTCTAGCTGGGATGCTGTAAATGGGGGGTGCCTTTCTACTACTTAATTTTCCAATTTGTTCCAAAGCTTCCAATGTAGTGATGTTTTTAAGGAAAAACGTTTTGGAGGGAGTCAATGCTTCCTTTATCTTCTTAATACTAGGGTGCTTACTGCACTTTATTATTGCTGTATCCATAGGATCATCTTTTCCAGAGTTGTAGAGAGATGGGTCTTATTTACTCTTATTTCAAGTTCCTTCGTTACATTGGTAAAATAGTGGTTAAAAACTCCCACAATCGCAAGATCTTCGCTGACAAATTCATCATGTTCGATGAGATTAATTGATTGACAAACTTGTACTGTATTTGTGAAAACTGGTTTGAAAGTTTTCCAAAATTTCCGGCTATCAGTGAAATCTTTTAGTTCTAGGTTTCTGTAGTAGTCACGTTTAGTCTTCCTAAGAATATTTACACATCGGTTTCTTTGTGTTTTGTATGCATGGAAATTTTCAACCGTTTTGTCCTGGTTATATTTGTTTCTCAATTTGGAGCAATGCATTATTGATTCATAGCCTTCCCAGCCCCCTTTTAGCGCTACCCCAGCCATCAGTATTTATAGTACCCCAATATTTAAGAAATGTAGTAACAATACTAGATCATGTTCATATGCGAGTAGTCCTGCTGATAGTCAGTATATGCTAGCACTTATGAACGGTGGCAAGGAAGGGAAAGAAACGGAGTCTGAGGCGGAGCCCACAAAAATTTTTAGAGCCACGTCCTTTCTAAAATGAAAGAGAGGGCTATTTTAAGGATTACATTTCAAAACAGTGCATTGCATTTACTAGGCAATACTTCAGAGTACAAGGGCTTTTAGTATACATAGAATAATTGAGGAGAGTCAACAGAATAGGACTAAAGTCTATAGCTGATACGATGCACCAGAAAAAATTCGAACCTTCTCCGGCAGTAACATTTTTATGTATAACCTTCCTCATTACACAGCATAGATAATGCATAGATACACTTCATCCTTAATCATAAAGCTATAGGTAATTCCTATTCGGTCACTTCTCTATTGGCTTTCTATCAATGTTTATATTTTGCCTCTTGAACTTTTCCAATACGGTCCTGCATTGAAATCATTCGTGTGAGGCCAGCGAGTGGCGGAAAGGCTATCATGTTTGGAAGAATTTTGTAAGCAGCAAAAAGTCAATACGAGAATGATGAGTCAAGATTATGATAATCGAGCAAATCAGAATTAAAGCTGAAACATGGCCTTAGAAGCCTATTGCTTTGAGTTTTAGCTGCCAAGAGATGGCTTTACACTAAAACAGGCTCGTGGATCCTGAAAATGTTATAAGGTGATGCGGATAGCTATTGCGGCGTAGACTGCCTCTTCCTTGGCATACTGGCGTGTGGTTGCTTTGCTTCTACCTTTGGCGAGGTTGGCATGGCCTTTTCTGTCTTTGTTCTAAGTTTTCAAACTTGATAAAACTTGGCTTGATAAGTCTACTTGCAAACAAACTTCCGCCTAATAGACTTCCCGCATTGCTATTGCACTACAATACACCTTCCATGAGGGGGGCAGGGTGTCTACTCCGCCTGGAAAAAGCTGGAAAAGCTGGAAAATGAGCCCTATTACAGAATTAGGCTAGAAAAGCAGGAAAACAACAGGTTTTTCTCCTGTTTTGACTGGAAAAGCTGAAATTATATTTTGGGCCTAATGATAATTAACGGCATTATTAGATGAAAAATGATCTTATTGAGAAGCAGGATTTAAGAAGAAAAGATTGTTCAATATCACGTGGGGCTGGCCTTTTTCACCAAGTCGACGCAGGATCGATAGTTTTCCCTATGTTTTGCCAGGGCAGTTGGTAGATGCTTACCCTCTGGGGAGCTTTACCGTAAGACATTGAATTTATATAATTTTAATTTATTGGAAATTTTAAGATCACTCAATACTTTGTGACAGTAGTCGGACCCATTCCCAATGGCTGGAATGCCAAATCAAAATGCATGATGGGGCTGGAAAATAATATGCTTTTTCTGCCCACAAGGCTGGAGACAGGTTACTTTTTCTGAAACTTTGGCTGGATTTCAAGCTTTACTCAGTGGACACCCTGGGGGGAGTGGTGTTTTGACAATTTGACCAACTTCTAGTAGTAACAGTAAACTGTTACTAATTAAAAAAGTCACAGAATACACCGTGGCCATTTCTCTTGCAGTATGGCCAACTTTTGACAGACTTTCTTGCAATTTCGGAAGTACTTGGGGAGTGCTGCGACACCTTCCACGCCCCCAATAAACACATCACTGCCTCCTAGTTTTCCCTTCCTAGAGAATACCCAAGGATCAACCTCACGGTACACCACTGGGTTAGGTTTGTTTTTAAATATGAGTATTCTTTAATCCATCTTTCATTTGATGATTGCTAACGACTGAGGTTCGTCATGTCTCGTACAATACCAATAGAAGAGCTTTTGAGAATCAGAGTTTTTGAAGTAGAATGAATAAATAGAAAGTTATAATATCAAGGAGACTTTACGATTTTTGTTAAAATCTTAGAATAACACATTCAAGCACATTCTGTTCATAAATCTTGGCTAATCAAGCCATTCTTAATACTTATGTTACTGTCTACAGACAAGTGAAACTAAATAGCTTTCTAAAAAAGGTAAAGTGCCTTTGAAAACACCGTCTACCAGACTAACATGAACGGGGCACTGGGGCCACAGAGGGCACGTGCCCCCCACTTCTCCACAAATTTATCTGTAAAGTACCCCCGTTTCAGCTCACACAGTGCCCTTTTTTCTTGAGAGGATCCCACTGAATGCATGTGCCCCCCACCTTTTAAATGCTTCCTACGTCCCTTGGCCAGAATGTGCGGTTTAGGTGGAATGAAAGGGGCTATACCTGTCAAACGCCTTACAGACATTCCTAGTTTGTCAATAAATGTGTTGCAGAAACTATTGACAGATTTGCCAAATCTACAAATTATGTTGTTGGTACTTTTACATCGATCTAAATTTATGCCAATTCAATCATTTCTATATTAACTTTGTACTATGAGTGAAACGACAACATTACTATTGTTATTTGCAGGAATGGAATAAGTCTAAATTATCATGGATTGAAGTAAACAGTGACTTGCACATGTCTCCAAAGAAGAAAGAATACCTGTCAAAAGTTGCAGCAAAGAGAGGTGCCCACTTTTAGCACTGAAAGCTACCTTGCATTAGCATCAACTATGAACATGGAAAATGTCTTGAAATTTACCTATTTGGTCCACTATATGTATGCTTTTCTCCAAAAGATATTTTCAAATGTTGCTATTTTTTAAACATGTTTAGTTTATTGATAGACTTGCTACACTCCAGACTGCTTTTTGCTCATCTTTTTGGCACACGTTGCAATATGCGTTTTGCGTTTTTATCCAGTTGCTGTACAAGCCCCATTAATGGGGATTAATGCACACGAGTGATGTTATGGAGGGGAGGGGGGTTTGAAGGGGATCGAAATCACGACCAGTGGATTTGTAGCATATGCTTGTACACTCGGCCACTCTAACACTCAAACCACTGTTGACTCCAGTACGTAACTTCAGTATATTCTTGGGGGAGTATCTGAGGTTTGGCCTGCAAAGCTGTTTTGTCTGTGACCTATGTTCTTTTCTGGTAACAGTAGTTGATCAAATGATCCTGGCTCCAGTAAGTAGCCCTGCAAAAATACATTGCACTGCCCTAATTGTTATACTCTAAAAGGTGATGATACCCTGTCGGTACGGATTCCTCATACAATTTCCATTGGTTTGGAGACGATAACACTGGATACAGATGGACGTTTGTTGCCTTAAGAACAGTGGCGATGGGGCCCATGGCTCTCCCAGAAGTTTTCATGGCCCCTATGCTGCCCCCACCTTTTTAGAAAGGTATGAAACTTTGACTTTCGAACCAGCATTTCACTGCAAATACTCGAAAATTAGGAAGATGTACATGGAAAAAACATGATACTGCTAATCTGACACTGTACCTTGACCAATACAGAGCGTCTCTCTTCCTTTCCCTATGTCTTTGACATTACATGTAAGCAAAAGGTTATAGTAAAGCACCACAAGTTCATGTATTTATTGCGTCTGTACTATTTTTAGCTATGTCGTCATCTTGGAATCATATTTCTTTGTCGTTTTACATGATCTCTGCCATTGTTGTTCTTTCACTTGCAGAGCTTTTCTATCGATACCGGGATAATCTCTATGCTAAAAGAGGACATTTTTACCGGGTATAAAGGGCGTGGTCAGACAAATTTGCCGGGAGCTCCGTCCCGCGATTCTGTTCCTCCCTCTCCCTGTCCCACAATCCAATGACCCCAGAGAATTTGCAAGTTAGCAGCGCCCCCTGTTCAAGAAACAGAAGTCACACACCTTAGCCGTGTTTAACTGGAAAATAATGAAACATCAATATAGGAACTAAAACTGTAGTTTTTCTCCAGAAGAGTAACTTCTGAAAACTACAAGAAGGCAACTAAAGAGCCTATAACTATGAACAAAAGTCCCTTTAACGATTTAACTATTATATTATCTATAACTAGGCGTGTCATGGAGAGATGCTCAACCCTCTCTTGCCAAAATTATGAATGTCAATGGAAGAATAATACTACAACCCTGTATTGGATTTCTCTTTCATTTAATACTTTCAAATGTACAGTAGTAGTAAGCAAACTATTGCCAGAACTTCAAATATGGGCGTGGCCAATACATTTTCTAGAATACAGCCCTACTTCCTACGCCACTGTCTATAATAGGTAGCCCCATCTAAGGCGATAGTAATGTAAAGTTCTGGGTTTTTGAACACTTAACAACCAAATATTTGTGAGTGGGCAATCCTATTGATTTGGTAAGATGACATACATATCCAATCTAAACAAAAGACTAATTCCCTTTAGAATTTTGGCAGATGGCTGTGTCTTTTAACCCCCTCCCCCACCTATTGTCCGCCACTAGTGAAAGTAATCAAGGTTTTGAGCCTGAATCTGAAGGTTTTTCTAAGTTCATTTTTGAGACTTCAAGGATTTAGGTTTTCAGCGTCAAATTATTCTGCAGATTTAAATTTCCAGCTGCCTACTCGGCAGACTCAATATAATCAGCACAGATTATTCATACCGGGAGAAATGCAAAATCTTCTACTCTACAACCTGAGAGCTGTAAGTCCCTTTCCCAAAGAAAAATGTCTGGCACATACATCAATTACAAATTCCACTCATGGTTTACACCTCAAATCATTCAAGAAGCACGTAGCGGAAATATTTGCAATTTTAGGACCTGTTTACATGCGGTGAGCTGGTCCACCTAAGAGATATGTCGCACTTAGGTGATATCGATCCCACTGGTGTTTACATGAAATGAATGCCATCCTACTCAGGTGGGATAGTCCCCTCTCTTCGTTATGGAAACAAAAATTTCTTCATTTCCACTTGCTTATTTTATGCTGTACATCCAGATTGAGCTGTCGGCCATTGTCAATTAAGAGACAATAAGTTGTTTAGGCGCCAAATGTATTTGCACATGCGTGGAACGGTGACTTCCAGCCCACCTGAGTGAAGCAGCCCACCTAATCGAGTTTACATGGATAATCTGCATCCTACCTGACGCCGAATCCATTGAATTTCTCCCGGATCTTAGCCACGTGGACTGGCCCACTGCCTATGTATACGCATAGATGAAATTGTATAGAATAATTAAGAACAAGCAGATCTCACTGAGGCGAGACAGCTCACTAAAGTGGGACAGTTTAACTCGTGTAAACAGGCTCTTAGACCCCCTCCAACTGCCTATGTAACGACTGGCCATACTTGAGCTGATACCTCGTCTTTGTTACGTAACATTCTGGCATGAGACCTCCCAACACAAGCCTCTTTTTATGTGCGTGATATATTATTAGAGATGCACGATGCAAGCTCAATAAGGTCTTAAACTTTTTGTTTATTTGAGTATTTTTTGGAAGCAGTCATTAAAAGTGAAAAAGTAAACTATTGTATTAAATTTTTGGGATTACGTAACGAATGTAGTTTACACCTCCATCCCCTATATTTTCCGTAACAACTTGTTACTAATACGCAGGTTTGTGTATCAGAAAACCATAATTTTTGCGTTCGCCTCAATTCTCTTAACTTTTCCCAAAAATTGAGCCTGAGATTTTCTTGACATTTTCTTAACCTTTGCTAAAATATACTTACTAGAATGGGCTAAACTTTCTTTGTTTATCTTTTATATTCAAATTGCATCTAGAATCGCATTCTTTCCTACAACATACACATAATATGAAGTTGCAACAATGTCAGCATCCTATTTTCAAAACGAAGGTAATGCGTATCTGACATTTTATGAATACTTTCTTATAGTTCCTTGGGTTTCCATGATTCAGTTTCTTGCAAGCTTGCGTCTTATAAAAATTGCATACGTGCTTTTCATGCATCAGTTTCTTTTAAAACATTACGCTTCTTGCAAGGCATTTCGCACGTGCTTCTCACAAACGTATTTCTATCATTTTTGATGCAAAATCTTACAAAAAAGCTCAGAATCCTAAAGCCAGCGCAAAAACCGCACACCCGCCCAACAGAAAGTGCCGGCTTTGCAACGAAAAAGCAAGCCCAATTTGGCATGTCAATTGCCCATCTGGCAACCCCGTTTCTAGACCGTTCCATAGTTTAGCACCTCGATGTGAAAAGCCTTTTCGCCATTGATCGTGTTAGAAGTGGTATCTTAAGATTAGTGCTTGGTGAGCATAGACCCGCTTATCAAAACAGTTTTAGAGCAGTTCCTGGAGCAAGCGAATTTAAGGATTCCGTACTGATACATAGTACGGACTGCTAGGTACAATTCTAGCTGCTCTGTTTTGAATTTTCTGCAAGGTGCTAATTTTTTATTCACTACAACAGTTCCAGACCGAACAACAGTATCTCAAATGTGGCTCAGCAATCCCTCTGTAGATTTCTTTGAGTACATCTGGTGGTAGGTATTTCTTAGAACACACAATTTGCTTTGGTCTTAATGATATCGATATGTTTGTCCCATTTGAGTTGACTGTCTAACGTAGCGGTGGCCAACCCGCGGCTAGCGAACTATATGCAGCTCTTTGCCTGGTTTCATGCGGCTCTTACACTCATTTTGAAGTGTGTGTTTCTTATATATGTTTACTTCACTTGAGTTCAATAAGACATATTCGTGTGAGAGGAAAGTATAGGGGTGGCTCTCATGTATCCTCATTAGTTTGATGTAGCTCGTCGTGATATCACAGTAAAGAATGTGGCTCTTACACTCTCACTGGTAGGCCACTCCTGATCTAACGGAACTCTATCATTTCAATTTTCTGTTCACCTAGTTAAGCATCAGGCCGACTTTCGACCTTAAGGATGTTTGGGGAAGAGCCTAAAGCAAGTGACTGAGTTTTCATAACTATAGAAAGTTTATTTGTATGTAGCCAATCCTGCAGCTTCAATACATTTAAGTTTCAGTCATTTTGCAGTTGATTAATATTTTTAGAAGAGAGGAAAACAGCCGTATCATCAGCCTATATGCTGATATTTGCCTTTCTACATGGAAAACAGATCATTAATATAGACCAGGAATAGAAGTGGACGAAAGCAAGAGACTTGAGAAACTCCACAAGATATTTCCTTCAACTATGAGGAAGTACAATTTATCTTGCAGAATTTTCTACGGCTATTCAAATAAGATATGACTCTTTCATGTTCCAAGCCAGTATCTCCGTACATTTTCAATTTTGTAAGTAGGACTGCATGATGAAATGTGTCGAAAGCTCTCTTTAAGTCAATCAAAATTAGGCCAGTGTATCTTCCTTTATCGATATTCAGATACCATTCATTGGTGCTAGCCAAAAGAAGTCGAGTACAAAAACCGAAAGCCAGACTGATGCTCATACAATAATTTATTAGCATCCAGATACACATAAAACTGCCCCAGATCCACCAAAGTCTCCCCTGCTTTTTGCCCTAATGCATGCGGATCACATTCACCAGAAGGAGACCGCCAATCATGAAAATGAGGCTGAAGGCCTCATTCACGGCCTGTATACCAAAGTTTTTTAACTCAGCACCCCAAAATTGACCAAACCCATTTGTTTTCATAAATTTCTCCGTCGGGAGACCGTTATTTCTATTCTCCTCCTTAGCTTATTCTTAAAGTATTCCTAAGTACCTACTTCGTAACTTTGCCCAAAAATCAATGAATACGCTGAAACCTATGTTGATGTCTTTGATCTAGCAGCAGCATTATAACTCAAATACACAGAATTTCTAAGTCTTGATGAAGCTTGAGCCTTGCATTATTCTTAACCTATTCTCAAAATTTGGGCGATTCTGAGCTTTACTATTCTTACAAAATTTATTCTTGTGAAAAAAATTGCATATGTCTTTAACCCCACCCCATTTATTTTGACCCCTCAGCTATTAGGCTCTTAAGAATACGATACTTTGGCATATCCATGCAGACCTGGGGCCAGAATTTATTGATACTATAGGGTGTCGGCGCCTAGTAGTAATAAAGTTGATAAGAATATAAAGGCTTAGAATAGCTGAAAGTTTGGAATCATGTAATTAAATGCAAGCCTCAAGCTTCATCATGATTTGAAGTTTTTGTACATTCGACTTGTTAAAACACTGCTTATTTACTTTGTTCTATTCCACTTTCGAATTGCTTTTTGATGAAGTAAGACATCAGCAAACATTTGGATATATTCCTTTAAACTTACACCTTCGGCACTTAGGAGTGATGTAAGAATAATCTAAGGGTAAAAGCCAACATTTTACTTTCGTGTTCTTATAAAAAAATAAGAACGTGATCTTATTGCAAGGAAATAGAGAAGGTTCCAAACTGTGATAGGAAGAAAGAATCAATTCAAATTAAGACATTGCTACTAGGACATATATGTTTTGGGATCTTTCTATAGGGCATGTGCTTAGGCCTAAGAATGCGTAAGGTGACTTCTCACAATAGCATATGCACAGTCGCTGCAGAAAAACCAGCTTATTTCTTACGAGGAGTTACATGCTACAGATTAAAAACTAGCTGAATTTAATAGAGATATTAAGCAGCACAAAATAAATGATGACTGCTGCAAAATGCAAGCGAAAACTATATCTACAACTTGACGAGGCAAGTTCATTTGTGGAACACCTACAGATTTTCAAGCCCGAAATTCTATACTTTGACAAAACCAATCCCGCCAAGTTTTATACCAGGTTGTAGTGGGAAGGCGGAGGAATCAGCCGCCAGCTAAAATAAATATGTACTCCAAACGAAGTGGAAGTTAAAGCCATTCATAATAGACGCGGGCTGGAAAGTTGCAGACTGAACAAAAGAAAAACAATAGAGAAATTTTGGACAGGTTGTTTACAAAGTCAAGAGTTTTATAGCATTAAAATATGTGCAAATGCCTAAAGTTTGCTAGACCAGCTGAAATTATTAAGAAAATGAAAGAACGGCGAAAGAAATAAAGAAAATAGAGGCATTGCATATTATTTTGGATAGGCCATAGTCCCAGCATGTCTTAATATGTGTTGTATTCACGTTTCCACAGTGCTGCGACAGATAGACAGTTATTTGCTATCAGACAATAGAACTCAAACAATTCTCATCCATTGTAGTGCACTCATTCACTTGTATTTCAACCTTGATAAGGCAATCTTCACTTAACCAAACAGAATGTACGAACCATGCCACTGAGAAAGAAGAAACAAGTAGCCTATAGCAAAACAGACTGTGCATATAAGGAAAAAGTAAGTTGATGTAACTAATTGGGACTACTTTCTGTTCGCCTCTCTTTTCATTCACCGGTCTACTCTGTTATCTGTGACTTGTCTGGCACCTTGACTTGGCGAAGATGGAGGTTATTGCTTGAAGTCATCGATTGGTTATCTTTTTGCATAAACCCATACCTGCTCCACCATAACAGCGTTGCCCCGCGATTTGGCGAAATTGTCAATAACTGCTCTATATAGGTCGAGAAATTTAGAGGAACTGGTGCAATGGAGTCAAGTAGTTCATCGGCAGCTAATCGAATGATGTTTGCAAATAGGGGAGCAACTCAAGAAGGGTATGGGGAGGGTGGTTTAGCCCCTAAACCTTAAAAAATTGCCATTTCGCAGGGCAAAAATGGCAGTAAAGTGTATTTTTGCAGGGACTTACTGGACCTAGGTCTAGCATTTGAGCACATTTCTGGATAGAGTAATATCCTTGTACTATTTGTTTCTTCATTACTTCCAACGAAGTGACTTATTCTTTTACCAGTTAACGGAATGACTCACTTCATTGGTTATGGCTGATTGGATATAACCAATGAAGGTTTGGTTCCCTGCCATTTTCGTCAGAAGGATAGAGTTACCATTCTTCTTGGAAAATTTTTGATATTATTTATTGTATTCCGTTTTTCAGATCAATTTTTCCTCTCCACACAAAAGGTAATGATAGCAGCAACTTTACGTCTATTTTTCAAAAAGGCCTCTTCTGGCGTTCTAGAGGGCATGACCCTCAAAGTTTGTCCTGGGGGCAAGCCTCCAGACACCCATTTCCTTCCCTCTTCTCTTCTGTGCCAATACAAACAAATTTTGGCTAGAATTTGGGAAAACTATGATTTTTCATTTCAACAACACTTGTGGTTGTGAGGCTTGCTTTGCATAATGGAAGTAGAGCTTGCAAGCCCCTCTTTCCAAGATATTGGTTGTGTTTAGTTTTTGTTACCATGGTACTCAGGCAAAATTCACTGAATGAATCTCCGTCGTGAACTTCACATGGAATTAATATACCTTGGTATCAATCAAATAGGAACTTACAAACTTGGCAAAGACAACAGTACATCTGATTAGTATTGTTCCAGCAATGGCTTTCTATCAATTTTGCAATCATATTATAGATCTCATTTTCGCAGAACAAAGACCTCTGACGCCCCCCCAAAATATATATTGAAGTTATCTCCCTGTTTGCAAAGGTGCATTTCCCTACCCAGAGCACGCTGCGACCTTTATGGTATTATAAAACGCATTCGTAAATGGTGTGGTTAAAGCATTTCTGTTCGGAGTTCTCCAACTGTTTTCTTTCCCTGTGTCTGAAATAATCCCTTTCTTTAAATGTAGGCGTGGGTGTCACACCTATCCAGCATGGCTGTTCGTTGTCAATATTTTCTAAATCGTCGCCACTTACGCTCTTCTATATTTGTTGGCACATGAGCTTTAAGTCTGTAGCGACACCCCAGACTATAGAATAACAATGGACTATAGACATCATAACTAGAAACTGCTCAATAAAATACTTGACAAAAGCATAGCAAACAATCTATGCCAGTTTTGATAGCAAATGAATGAAACTGGCTTTTCTAATTCTTGATTGTTTGCAGGTATAAGAGTTGTCAAATTGAAAAGCCCTTTGGGAATAGTTTCTGTAAATGATTGGCCCTTCTACATGTAGGATCCTTATAAATTGCTTCATTATACCAAGAAAGCGTGTAGGCCAAATTGTGGCATTCACTTTAGGTTGCTAAGAGTGGGTTACAACAAGATGACCTTTCACTGAACAAAAGTAGCAACCAATAATCCAGCAATCGTCATTGAAAAATGAAATGACAAATTAAGGAGAAACGCTTCTGGAAGTGCCATATAAGTTCGCTATAAACTTATTGTGAGTTTTGAACTTGTAGGCTAAATTCTCTAGTACTTTCAACGTTGCTTAGGTACCTCACAGACAACACAGTTGGCTTTGAAGTTTCTGTTTGCACTTTCCACAAATGTTTGAGGTATCTTCCACTTGCATACACCCAGAGAGGTGTATACACCATGGTAACTGTAAAGACAATGACTGTGACAATGGATACATTCTAAGGAAAAGCAAAGTTTGAAGTTGACCATGAAAAGGGATTCTAGTATTACTGGATATTAGGGGGCAAGGGGCAAAATGTCCCCCACGTGCCATCGAGTCAGTAAATTCTCGGCAAAAGTAGTAAAATAAAAGGCCAAATACACGAGTTTTTAATAAGAAAATCTCTTATTGCTTGAGCCTTAATTTTCTTGTATTCGGTTTCTCATAAAAAACGTGTAATCGACATATATTCCCAAGTATTTTTCGAGTACACGTGCTTCTTCTAAAATACTGGTCAAATTCAGCCCCTTCGTCCCCCTGATTTTTCTTGAAAAACCGCTACTGGATTCTAGGAATTTCTTCATGTTATGAGTGTGGTCGCTGTCTGAATGCATACAGACGTAGTAGCTCTTGTTGGTTCTACGTAAAACGTATGAGGGAAAAATAATAGAATCCAACCAATTAAGATACAATCAGGGAAATGTCAGGGAAGTTGCTTTTGCTTCTTTTTCTAATTGATCGATATCCTAATGTGCTCAAAAATAAGCAAGAAATCAAATTTTTGCCAAACTTTTTTTATAAAGTTAAAACACACTTCTTTCCTGAAATAGGCTAGATAAATTTTGCCATTGTCTTTTTGTGCCGGTGTTCCTTCCCACTCCTGGGAACCTGTGGTCATTCTTAGCTTGGCTGCGTATGACCACCCAACTTGCCACCCACTTCGTCACTGTCTACGTCCTTGCTTCATTTGAAGTGAAGATAGTATACTGTATTTCGGATTTCTTTCTACGTTGAGCCCAACTTCCAAATCAATTTCTGAGTACACGTTTTTCAAGTAAGAAACTGTTTTATATGGTGGCAAAAGCCGACTCCTCAGAATGTTAAAAAAGTTCAGTACTGGATTGTTGAGACTTGAGAAGGTTGTTAAGTGTATGCAGGCCCGTAGCCATGCGTTGGCATGAGGTGGCAAATGCCACACTGGGCAACAGGATGCCTACTTTTTCTGCCATCTTTTTGCAATCGCTGTTGTTGCTCTGTCTTTGTAGCTAAGGAGGGATCTCCTGATACTTTGATTGGGCTCAACCTTGGTCTTTGTAGAATACTAGAAACTTCCATTTTTTCCTGTACACACATTATCCATTTAGTTGTTTTAACATAAAGTATGAAAAAGCTCTCAGATTTTATACCACGTGATTGTTCCAGGACAATTTGCCACCCCTGAAGCACGGGCCTGCCTACGGGCTTGAGTGTATGTCCATATGTATTCAAGTTTCGATTTATCTGTGTAGAAATGCTATGTATACTATGTAAGATTTGTTATATTTAAGGTGTACATGGTGCTTTTTTCACTGTGCACTAGTGTGCTTGCGCAAAACATTGGAACTCAAAAATTTTTGCCAAGAAATTCTCAGAAAGTTGATACAGGATTCGTAGAACGTGTATTTCAACACATTTTTGATGGCAATATTTAAATCTAATCCACTTGTGGGCATAAGTATTCATGAGAAAAATATGTGTTATGATATCATTACTTAATCGTTTAGCAGAGAAAGTGTGTCATTTTCTCACCACTATTTTATTTGTTATGGCGAAGTACTTTGCGTGGCCCATTAATCTGGTTTGTATGAAGTATTTCACATTATCATGGAGCTTAACGTTATCATTGCTGAACTACTGGTCAATTGGGCCATCTCCTTGGCCCAGCGAAAAAATGAATCCCCAATAGGTTGAGAAATTTCGCGTTGTGAAAAGTAGAAGCAGTCTCTACTTCTCGCTACTAGATTTTTCCCCCGCGACAGTTTCGAGTAACCAAGGAGACAACAGGAAATTTTTCCGCCTCGAAATTTTCCGTCTAGTGGAGATTCGGCTTAATAGTATTTATGAAAATTGCATACTTACCTAGATGGTCTAGAAATTAATCGAGATCCTCATTTTGACTTGGCCAGGTGTGGCGCTGGAAGTTTTCTGACGGGAGGCTGATTCTTTTGACTAAAGGGCTAAAATGCAGCTAACAAGGTACTACGTACAAATGCTAATACCCGTTCTGACACTAAATAGTCATCATCGGACACGGTGGACAACCAAAAACAACAACAACAACGTACAAATGCTAAGAAACCTCCGAAAAAGTAGTTCTTCGCCTTCCTACGGGGGATATGATGTTCCGACCATCCACCCTTGGACTTGACCCAACAGCTTTGTATGTATGCATGGATTTACACAGACGTTGCAGCAGAAGGTCACAGAGCACAGGCACAGCACCCCGTCAGGGGCGTGGCCAGAGCTGTAGAAGTGGAGGGCATAAATAAATATTTTTGGCCACACCCTTTACTTCTCTGAAGATTTTCTACTACCCCTCCCCCACCTATTTTCTCATCGATTTCAAAGAAATCCCTAGTACCATATTGGTAAACAGTAGGGGCAGTTGCCCCCATACATCCTTTGACCACGTCACCGTGCCCCTATATTTTAATCTTTTGAGTGAGTTCCTTTTATTGTTTACAGAGTATGCATGCAGATCATGGTTGTTGGAAGTGGGGCTAGCTTAGAAATTACTATAGAGTAGTGATTTTCAACCGGGGTTTTTCGGGACCCTAATGTTCCGCCATTACCTGACAGGGTTTCTGCCATAAGTTATAAAAAAGGTAGGATCAGGTGTAGTTTTTAATTCTACTGAGCAGATATTTGAACAGATGGTCCTCTAGCCACTAAAATATCTCATTGTGGTCCAAGGCAGTAGAAAGTTTGGAAAATCCTACCATAGCAGGGGCGTCGAAACGGCTTTCAAAGTGGAGGTGGCTGGTCACTAAGGTTGGGGATGGTCTGGGAATCGGGCTTATCTGTGTTGGTACACAGCATCACTTTCAAAGCTGTTAGAATATCAAAAAATGGAAAATGGTCTGTTATGGTACCTTATTCTGCAAAAAGGAGTAAACAAATGAGAAATTTATGCAAGAAAATGGGAGGCCAGTACCCCGTCCCCCCGGTTTCGATCCCCCTCTGAAATTTAAAGAAGAAATAAAGAAAGATGTAGAGCAAGAGAGATGAATGGATGCTGGAATAATCATCATCATAATCGTCGTAGAATTCTTGGATGCACTTCTTCGGTGGGCAACTTTATACTTGGTCAGGATTCCTTGATCCACGAGCGGTCTTTAGAATCGTAGTGGAGAGAGTAGATATTTTAATAGCTATTAACTTTTATCTTCATTCCAACTTCACTGTACAAATGGCTCGGCTAGGTGACTCGCGTCCCTGCCATTGAAGCAACGAACTCTAACTCATGATTCACATAGTTCTAGTTCTAATGCTCATCTTAACCTCACTCCTAGTTCTCTTTAAAATCCTAGTTCTCTACGAGGCCTGTGCTTAAATAATGTAGAAATACTAATTTAGAATGCATCAGCATTTTTGCTGACTTAGAATAATCGTTACTCAGCATAAAATACAATAGAAGGGTAATGCTAGTTTATTCTATTATATCTAGTCCAGTCGTTTATGACGCAAGGGTAGATAATCCTTAATCTCTAAAACAATAGAATGGAATGCTGCATCATGCACAGTCATTATTACGGGGTGTCCTATGGTGTGCCTAGCTTCACGGAATTCCTACGTTTGAATTACTTATATCTAATCTAACTTATTTCTTAACGACTAATATAAAATACTTTTGGACATATACGTACGTCTTACAATTTTCTGAATAGAAACTAACGATATACACATTTGGTTACATGTCCTGGAAGCTATAATGATTCTGTTGGCTCATTTCCAGTCGAGCCCTCGACGTATCTCACGAACAACTAATATGTGACGGCCCTCTCATCCTTTCGCAACCTTGAAAGTCCAAATACCTAATATACCAACGCGATAAAACGTAGACCTCTACAGTCTTCTACAAGCACTGTGAGTCTAAATACTAAATAACTAAATGTGAGACCTCCTAATACAAGATATAATTACTTTCACAAGCTACTCTATCTGTCCTAATTTTCCATGTATAGCTCCATTCTTACATTTATAAATTAGCAGTATGACACCCTGCATACAGGGCCGCCGAGAGACTTCAGATCCTTTCGAGAGCCAAGCGTGGATCTAGAGAAAATCATTGGGGAGGATATCTGGGTACAAGTATAAATTGGCTCCAAAAGTGGGCGTGGCTCATTGAAATGTCTTTAGACCACATCTTCTAAACATTGAAGAAGTTGTGGGGAGCCTTTATTGGTGGGACAGAACTATTGATTTCTAATAAAGTGCCATTTATAACGGCCTGCCTGGCCAGAGAAGAAGGGGGTCTGAAGGCTATGCCCCTGGAAAAAGTTTTAGAATCACGCCCTTTACATTGGCTAAGAATGTATCTCCAAGTAGACCAAGCTTGCTACGAGTGACAAGGAACTTTGATAGCTTGTGGCAGTATTCTAAAAAAAGCAGATTGCTTGGAAGTAAGCAGCTTCATCAGACTTCCTTCAATTTTTAGCTCTCGCTTATGCAGTATGCTGCCATGGACATAATATAAGTACAAATATAAATTTAACATGATATAAGAGGGTGGGTTAAGAAAGCGGACTGTCCTATTCCACTCAATGTAAAACAACAACTACAATAAATTACGCATAACTGATAAGTGTTGTTTATTAACCTTTGCAATAACTGTGCTGTTACAGTTTATAGTGGATGCATTAAATAGTTCACATTCTTTATGGTGATAATTTACGCATACTGGTATCAATTAACAGTGCTTTGGAATTACTTCTGGTTTTACGTTATGAGATCTTGAAGTATTGGGTGTTATGAGGCCTGTTTCACCTTGATGCTCTGCCTTTGTTTGTCAAACGCTCCACTTCCGCATACTTTATGTAAACGAGGCTGCGAGGAATGTTCTAAGGAAAAAAAGCACAATGGGGTGTTCAAATGCGGGCGTAGCACAACCAAAGCAAGCACAAGTCACGTACAGTATGCCTCGATCATAAATCACGATTTGACATCGAAAGTGGTAGAAGGAAACATTATAAATATGCTACCGTAGTCGTCTGATAACTGGTCTTGTTCGAGACATGGCAGCATCGTCTAGCGGTGCGGCTAAAGGGACTACACGCAAGCCGATTGTTGAAACAAGGAACAACAGTGTTGCAGCTAGTTTTGGCGAATCACTGGATTCTCCTGATGGACCAGGTCTATACGTAAAAAAAGGACTATCTGCAAGGAAGGCAAGCTTTCTCACACTCTTGCTAAGTTTTTTGATCTTTGAGTATTGGCGTAGTTTTTATCGTCTACTTTCTCATTCTATGGAAAGATGAAGAGTTTGTAAAAGTTATTATAGCCAACATTTTGACAACAAACAATTACATTTGAGCAGTAAAAAATGTTTGTATCCAAATCAACGCTGTTTTCTTTTTTTTAGCCAAGAACCTACTCAAGTGTGACCCCATTTAAGAAAAAGACGTGCACCAGCTATTCCGAAAATGTTAAGAAGGAAGGGTTAAGTATTTTCAAGCTTGTTTATATTGGCTAATCAAATGTTTTCATCAAGGTTAGGTAAGGTGTGTTTGGTGTTTTCCTGGAATGAATAATTTTGCCACAGACTATCTTGTGATATGATATGATATGATATGGCATTGTTATGGTTCTTTCTGGTATGGTTATAGTTATTTGGTGGTTATGGTTCTTTCTTTATGAGCATAGACAGTAATATTTTCACTTTCATACAGGTTTTGCTGCTGTGGGAGAAGAAAAGATGATCATTCACAGGAAGCTAAACAATTATCTATTGATACTTGGAATTTGAAGGAACATGTTACGTCCAAGAAAACTAACGCTTTTGGGGAAGTTGAGTTTCATGGTGTTAACCGGAAAACAAGGGCTAAGGTAATGAGTCATTAAAGTAGTAGATTCAATAAGGAATGAAGCTGCCTGCAACAATATATAGAGTAATGCTTCTGCCAATATTGCTATTCTGCAACAATGCAAATATTGGGCCCTCAAGAGTCACACAAATCTAAGCTTTAGAAGCTTGAAGTTCATGCATTGCAGGTCATGATTGGGCAAAATGGCAGAATCACCCTTCCACCCCAAAGCAATACAGGAAAAATCTGTATACCACTGAAGTGTTAACTTGCTAGACCAGTCTCATCATTGAAATTAGAGAATCATTTCAAAATATTAGATCATCAAAAACCACATAGAGACAAAAAAATCAATATTGTGGTACCTCACTTGCAAACTGAAAAGATTATACAAAATTTAGCTAGCAGACTATGCAGATGTATAGCAATTTATCTTTTACTGCCTTTGTTTGACATGTCCTTGATTTGTTGGTATAACTAGTATTATTTTTCTGGACTATAGAAATGCAGTACGTTTAAATGTTTTATCATTGCAGTATATTCGTGTTTCAAATGACACTGATCCACAAGATGCATTAAAACTGCTTCTTAAAGAATGGAGATTGGAGTTTCCTAATTTCTTGGTCTCTGTCACTGGAGGTGCCAAGACATTCAAGCTTCCAGCTAAGTTAAAACAGCTGTTCAGTAATGGTCTTTACAAAGTAGCACAGACTACTGGAGCTTGGGTCATAACTGGTGGAACAAACACAGGTGTAATGAAACATGTTGGTGAAGCATTACAAGTGGTATCAAAGGGGCAATACAACACACAATGGGATTCACAAAAGAGGGTTTATTGCATTGGCATTGCTACATGGGGGATTATAGAGCACAGGAATTTGTTGGTAAATCAAAACAGTACTGTGAAATATTACATGACCAATAGTATTGCATCAGAGGGGGCATGCCTGGATAACAATCACACACATTTCTTTCTCGTTGATAATGGAACTGTCAATCGTTATGGTGCTGAGATAGACTTTCGTGCAAAGCTTGAAAAGCAAATTATGAACATGGAAGTGGATAAAAGTATGTAAAGTTATGATACATCTCAGTTACATGAAAAAATCATAGTTTAGATGTTTAGGGTATGATTTATAATTGAAGTTCCCATTTTCATACTCGGTTTTGAAAATTCTGCTCTGAACACAAGCAGGGAGAAAACTTAAGGGGGAGTATGGGGAGTGGTTCACCCCCCTCCCAACTTGAAAATTTGTAATTTGGCAGGGCAAAAATGGCAATACAGTGTATCTTTGCAGAGCAACCAACTACTGTTTCTTACAAAAGGTCACAGTGACCAGCTTGCTGAGTATGGATCTCATTTTTGCAGGGCAAAACCTTACCCCCCAAAGATATATTGAAATTACGTCACTGAATACAAGGTTGTTTGGTCACCAAGTATAGTTCCATTTTCTGATATTCATCAGACTTTGTATCCATATGCAAAGCTTTGTTTTGATTTTTAGAGTACTTTGTTAAATTCAGTGTCTGTATCTTAGGGCCCTGCTAGATGGAACATACCTGCATATATTGTTTTGATTTGTTATATCCTTAAAACCACAATTCTACACAATTAATTTACAGATAGAGGCAAAGTACCAGCCATCTTGTTAGTGTTAGAAGGTGGTCCTAATACAGTTGCAACAGTTCATGCAGCAATATCACAGGATCCTGCAGTTCCTGTTGTAATCATAAAAGACAGTGGACGAGCAGCAGACCTTTTGGCATTTGCACATAACATTTCTCATGGTGAAGGGTAATAGTTTTTACCAGCTTCTTACATGTTTGTAGAGTGTAATACAGCTTGAAAAAATTGCTCTTTTGGCTCACATATGTTAAAGCTATATTGTGAATGACATCAAGGATGATTAGATTTTCATCTCCATGTTGAATTCTCATTTGGCAGAGCACAACATGAAATTACTTCAGACTCTGATATGCATGCTCGGAAAGTTTGAAACTCTCTAGTTTTCCCTTGTTTATTTTTAGACCTCTTTATGACATTGGTGATGTTGCAGAACACAAGCTTCTTTTCAAGAGAATTGAGCAGACATATCCAGAACTAGATTATTCTGGTTGTCTTAAAGTCTATGGCAACATCTTAAAATGTGTCGAGAAAAAACACCTGGTTTGTTTACCTATGTATTCTTGCTCAATCTTTTAAAATACCATAAACGTCCACATTTAGGCTTACCCCATGTATAGGCTGCACCTCAATTTTATTGCATCCAAAATTTTAAACATTATTTTTGAGGTGTTTTTCCTATCAAAAGAAAGACCAGCTATCAAGAAAAAGTGTACTGAAATTCTTCATTGAGAAGCCTTTCCACAAGCATGAAGTTTAAAGCCATTTGGGACCTCCACATCTACACATTTTTCATCAACATTATATCGCTATCCTGCAGCATGATTTCCATTTTCCTTTGCAAAATAGAGCTATTTCAAGTTTAAGCTAGGCTGTATATAAGATATTGGAAGATATTTTGGTGATGATGGGAACTGAAAAGTGGAAACTATGCAGTTTGGTAGTTGTTGGCATATGGATGGATGTATTTGGTAATAATTGTTTGTGTTTCAGTTGTTGAGGACTATACCAAACAACCCTTTGTGAAGGAAAACTTAGATTTTCCAAAGGTATAATGCTCACATAATTTGCAAAACCAAAATTGGAAAAGCTACATCCCCTCCCTGGTGCCATCCTGCTTTGCCCCCCAATGATGTTACCTTACCTATTCCACTGGTATGCAGCCTTAATATGTATACACTTGTGTAACTTCAGATGCACTTTTAACATTGTTCATGTTCTGTTTGTAGATAACCATTTTCAAAATGGAAGAAGGAGCTGCAGATCTTGACCAAGCCATTCTCACAGCTCTTTTAAAAAGTAAGTTATCTCCTATTGTTCTGATTCTTTTGTAGTAAAGATCCCTGATTTTGTTGAAATATTTAACTAGGGTATGAAAAAGTGGCAACATTGTAAGGCAAAATTAAAAGCGTTTTTTGTCCGATGCTCATCAGAGTATGAAATGTAGCTTTTAAGTAGCTTTTAAGTATGTCTAAAAATTGTTGCCACTTTTTGGTGCTCTTGTTAAGTTCTGTAGTACCAACAAACAATTTAAATTTTTAACTGGTTATAAGAAGAGCTTTTGGAATCAATTCTTATATTATTTTTCTCTTCTTAAGGTAAAAGTACTTCACAAGAAGATCAACTAAGACTTGCATTGATTTGGAATCGACCAGACATAGCAAGAGCACAAATCTTCAGTGAAGATCATAAATGGCCAGTAAGATGGACCTCACATTTTTGCCATTATTGTTCTTGTAATTGGCAGTAGTTTATGCTACTTGCTTGTGCTTCAGTTTCAAAAATGCTTGCAGGGGGCATGAAAATACATTATAATCCTATAACTATTACTTATGATAATACTATATATACTAGTAGAAATAGAAGAGCTTACAGAAACTGCACAAAAAGGAGAACTATCACAGTGACCATCACAAGGGGCTTCTTAAGTCAGCCAAGCTCTCATTTTGGAATGGGTTTGTCATACCAAGAACTAGACTACAGGGAAATATCTTAAATTTTCATCCTGGTGTAATTATTATGGTTGCTCAGAATCTTTCATGTGTTTGGTACTTTTAGGCCCTATTAGTTTTACTTTTGTTTTCATAATTCAAAAAGACGACATTTGGCTGTTTTCAAGTAGTATAAGGGAATAGCATTGTTGGTACATTCATTTTGCAGTGAGGATTAAGGGAATTTGATGCAATCCTGAGACTGTCTTGTGAATTTGCTGAGTTTCACATACAGATAAGCAACAGATGATAGAAAGGAGTTGAATTTCCAACAACATTACAACAAGCAACTGTCAGTGGCAAAACATATCAGGCTTTATTTACTGAAAGTTCATTGACCAAAGTTGCTTTCTAGTAGATGCTAGAAATGTATTTCACATGTCTTCTATGCACACAGAGGAGAAGCATCAAAACCCCCAACCTAACTCACAACAGTACATTTTGGCTGTTGTATTATTTCTTATGATCAATCTTAATGCAGTGGAATGAGAAAGTTTCAGCTATGTATATATGTCTTTCAATAGCGTCTGTTTTTTGTTACCTAGTTGATACATGGATGCAAATACCAGTGAAATGCTGTCACTGCTTTATGTAGCAACACACTTGCATAAAGTAATATATACTCTTAAGTGCCTAATTGCTGGGGAGGTTGGAATAAGCTTGGGGAGTTGGAAACATTAAAAGAAACTAATAGGTGGGTGGTCAGAGTAAGCGGGGAGGGGGGGTAGAAAAACTGCTTTGAAATCTAAGATAGTCTAAGATAATACTGCTATGAAGCCCTCTATGCTCATAAATCAGGTGCCTATGGTCACTAAAAACATTGCCATCTGACAAGAAGATTTGTTCAAAACATCTGTTTGGAACACGTTTTGAACAGTTTTTGTGCAAAAACTAATAACTGGTGGGTCCTAGTAAGGGCAGGGAGCTGGAAAAATTAGGCACTAAAGAGTGTATGGCTTGTATAGTTGCATAGCACTTTATTTCTCCGCTTTATTCCACAGCTTTCATCATTAGAAAGTGCCATGAAAAGTGCATTAGACAAAGGCAGAACTGAGTTTGTTGAACTCTTATTAGAGCATGGTGTAAACATGGCGAAATTTCTCACACTTGATAGACTGGAATCATTGTATAATATTGTAGGTATCAAATAAGTTTTAAAGTTGCTACAATTTTGATTTGTTGCTTTGTGTTCTTTTTGCTCTCTAAGCCTTGTTGAGACTTGATGTTCACCAGGTAAATAGAAAGATTTAGAATTAAATAACAGCAGACAGGGTTGGGAATATACAAGAAGGAAACTTAGCATAAGATTGATACATGAATCAACATAACTTTTGCGACATATGAGATTGAAAAATTAGGAGGAAGCAGTTTTTTAGGGTCCAAATGGATTCATAAAAATTTATATATCCATCATATTAATATGTTATATTCAGATTTGTTGCTGTTTATGTTCCTTGCTAGGTTATAATATTGTATTGCATATGTAAGTTAAGGTCCCCTGAAAATTCATTTTATGTTATCTGTAGTATTGTTTAATTGATTGATTTCCAGAGAGCATGGAAAAGGAGCAGCATATTGCAGTACTTGTTGCGTGCTGATTCGGTGAGTTACAGGAATCACTGAGTCTTTTTTATATTCTCAAAATTTTACTCAGATATTGAGATTTATTACTGTATTGCAATAGTCTTAAAGTGGTCTCAAATTTTGTAATGAATTGTGATAGTTTTTAAGTATGCTTGATGCAAATTTTATGCTTGGCTTTGTGTCATTACATGTAAACTGAATTAGTAAGCAATGTATTGTGTTACTGAGAGTATTTTCTGACTGTGGTCAGAAATTTTTATGGCTAGGACCGAATCTACATTCATCAGCATTTAAACCTAGAGCACTCAGCACCGATTCACATGTTTTTGCTAATTGTTAATAATTGCAGTTTGTAGTGCATCATTGCTACCCCAAACAGTAGTGAATTTGTTTGTTTACACTGAAACTTTTGGTTTCCATCACATGGTATAATTTCTTTAAACTTTGTTTTTTGCAGCCTAACATTGACTTAGTTTTTTTCAAATTCAAAATTTCCTTTAATGATTGCAGTAGAGATATAAATTTTCATTTTGGATTTGCAATTTGGAAACTTTGAAGTCACGCAAACTGAATGCCATATATAACTTGTTTATTCCTAATAATCTTTTAGCGAGATTCTAGAAGCATTCGTATAGCTGATATTCGAGATGTATTTCGTCAGTTAACTGGCCTTTCTCTGTCGCAATCACAAGAGAAGCACGTAGTTAGTACTACGATACCACTTGGTGAACGTAGTATTACAGCTGAGGCATTCCAATATCCTTTCAATGAATTGTTTGTATGGGCAGTATTGAACAATATGCAGAAGATGGCACTATGCTTTTGGAAACGCGGAGGAGAGGCTATGGCAAAAGCACTGGTTGCCTGTAAGTTGTATCTTCAAATGGCAAAGTATGGGGATAAAAGGCAACTCAAAGATGACATTGTTGATGCTCTGAGATTGAATGGCGAGTAGGTTCTAAAGTATTATTTTGTTGCAACTACTCGCATAAAGGAGTTATCCTTAAATTGCTCCGAAAACGTAATTGCTAAGTTACATTTTACCCAACACAGGTAGAGTCAAGTATGATCTGTAGTATTTGTAGACCGTTGTTAGTTATTGGAGGCTTATGGTGTTAAGTTTCCACTTGTTAAAGTCAATGTTCACATTTTTTTTCATTCATTATCTGTTTGTGTGTTGTATTTTATAGTTTATGTGTATTTTTGCAGTTCTTCATGATTATTCAACCATTCTAATTACCGATTATACATGCTAGTTTTATTAAGTTTGATGGTAATACTTAGACCTTTGAAAACATGAAATTAAATGTAATCTATAACTTAATTTCAGAGAATTCCAACGACTTGCAGTCCAGCTATTGGACGTGTGTTTCATCACAGATGAGTCACGTGCAAGCAAGCTTCTTACGTATGAATTGAAAAATTGGGGACAGACTACCAATTTGGGTTTGGCTGTCAGTTCGGATCACATTCAGTTTGTGGCTCACTCATGTAATCAAGAGTTGTTGACAGACATATGGAGTGGGATTATGACGTTCAAGACTCAAAAATCTTTGAAAGTTAGTTTTATGTTAACTTGTTGCATGCATTTATGCTCCTAGATCTGTGCATATGGATATTCTTTATCTGTCTTTTGTAAAACATGTAAGTTGCTATTGGTAGAACAAGGATGAGTAGCGAAAGCACTAATCTTGATTTGGCTCTATTGCTTGCAAAAATAAAAGTGTTATCATGTTTTGGAAAAATTGAAAGTATAGCTGTCTTTCTTCGAATTATCTCGAACTTGATTTTATAGAGAAATTTTTGAAAAGCGTTATCATTTTTGCAGGTGGTTCTTTGCTTGCTGCCTCCTCTGTTTTTGTGTCTTGGTTATCGCACAAGAAAGGAATTGCGAGAAATGCCTCAAACTGAAAATTATGGTATTCTTGATGGCATGGAAGAAGAAGAAGAAGAGACATCTGATGTTGAAATGGAGGAAGAACATAATCATCACAGCACCCCACGGTAACGTCATGTATTTCCATTCAATAAAATTTCAATTTTGATGAATATGAACTGATAGATAAGCGGAGTTACTGACTTACCATGTCCATTTGTAGATTTTGCCGATCTTTCTAGTGAGGCTTTGACACACTTCCTATTGTGTGGTGATAGTGATCTTCCTTATGACTTTAACAGAATTATACTTGAATTGACTTTGCGCTTCATTTATGGAACAGGTCGTTTTGGTTAGAATTTTTGGAACTCGATTACATCATAGCTGCCAATAATTTCTTGAAAAACATCTTCAGTTGTGTTATGTAAATAAGTTAGTGTGTATCTTGATGTGTTGGTCATGGGGTAGTCATTGCTGTTTGCTCCCCATGGTATCGCTCTAGTAGTGTTTGTATAGTTTATTAAGCAGTTTAGTACGTTGTATTTCTTCATGTAATGTTTTGTGCCAATAGAGGAAAAAAGCTTGAAAAATAGATTTTTGATTATGTGGATAAACAAGAAAATCTAAGTAAGTAATGAATGAAAGGTAGTGGACAAAACGCAAGCTGTTTTGTTTGAGTATGAATAAATGCTTATGCTGATAAGTGGTGAATAGGTTGAGGATTTTGCAGGTTGTACAACATATTTGCAAACATTCCAAAAGTTGTTCGAATGTATCTTCAGATATAAGGTAGAAAGAGAGAAAGGAGGCAGCATCGGATTTTGGGTGACCTGTATGTGAATTGCAAGAAAAAGATGTTATTGAGTTTTAACATATGATACAACTTCTGTAAAGTTAGTTTCTTAAGAAAACGTTATGGAATATAATCTTCATTTGTTTTCTTGTAAAGGGTGGAGGTAAATATGGCATACAGTCGGTCCTTTGATGCCTCATCGCAGATGTCAATTTTGGCTGAAAGCCAAAGAGATGTAGAAACGAATGCATCTTCAGAAATTAAGACATTTCCATTGAAATGGTGGGAGAAATTTCTTGGCTTTTATAGAGCACCAATTACGAAGTTCTGGGGGAATGTTGTAAGTTGATTTGAGGCCATTAGCAGTTATGCTTTGATGCCAATCATGAATACAATTTTCCACAAGGACTAGCCGTGGATTACTTATCTTATTTGTTTCAATGACTGATTTTTCCATCTGAATACACGATTACTAGTTATTTCTCTAAGAATAGTAAGTGATTGTTGATTGATCTTTCTCATAATTGCTATCGTTGTTTATTGATGATATTTATTGTTCTGCGTCAGCTGTGGATAAGTTCAATGGTGCAAGTTATGAGTGGAGTTTGATCATTACGACAGTTGCAGTTTATTTTTATTCAACCATAATGATTTTGATAACAATTGGTCTTATTTGGTCAATTATTTGTTATTTTTATTATTGAGCAATATTTTCATACTGATGTTCCATTACTATTTATTATAATTCATGATGTTGAGCTATAGATTAAGTTTTTTAAGTGTTTTGTTATCTATGTTGCTTTTAATGTAAATGTTGAATTCATTTTCTGAACACTTAAGTTTTTCTCTTATAGCTATCTTATTTGGTGTTTTTGGTCTTATTCACGTACGTTCTCATGGGAAAGTTTCAAACAACACCTTCAGCTCAAGAGATAATTGTCATAATTTTTGTGATCTCATTAACCACAGAGGAAATCCGACAGGTTGATATGCAATTATTTCATTACCTTCACCAGATGGATTTATCTCTTCCTTAATCTCATCTCTTCCTTACTCTTTGTTTGCGATCCTGTATGAGATCATATCGAATTCAGGTATCTAAATGATACCGTATTAATTCTTTTTATGCAGTATGCATTACCTTTGTGAAAACGGATGGCCAGCACGGTACAAGAATGTATCCGATTCATTTGAATCCGATACCGTGTAAATTTGAATGAGAATATAGTGATTCCAAACCAAAGGCTTTCATGTGTTCATTTTAATATTCTTCTCCTTATCAATTCTATGTTTGATTTCAGTTAACGGTGCTCTATATGTGCATGCTAGTTCTAAATATGGTTTGCATTAAGCTATCTTAAGTTCGCAGATTGCTAAAAGACAAATACATTAACCGATCTCACACATCACTTATTTATTGCATGGAGAAGCAATTATTGTTTTTCACTCTCATGTATTTCCAGTTATGATCTAAAAGAATATTGAGTTTTACATAAATAGAGACAAAACTGAATCATGGTGATTTTCTAAACTTGTAGACTTATATCCATATACTGTATTTGCCGTATGCTTTGCCATTAATTATCTTGCAGATTTTGAAATCTGATTCTGGATCATTCAGAAAGAAAGTATACGAGTGGTCTCGATCAAAGTGGAACTTGTGTGATGGTCTTGCCATAATGTTGTTCTACATTGGTTTGATCCTCCGTCTTAACCAGTCAACACTTACTGCTGGTCGAGTGGTCCTTGCACTTGATATCATGCTCTGGATAATACGTCTTCTCGACATTTTCTCAGTGAATCAAAATTTAGGACCATACGTAGTCATCATTGGAAAAATGGTAGATATTTGTATTTATGCCTTCTACAGCGTTTCTCAAATAGTACTAGAGGGGGCACGTATGACTCCAAGGAACAGGCATACATATAAAATTTCTATGGATAATGGTTTCATTTGAAATGGGTGGGGGCGCAAAATATTTTCTCTTTCCAAGGGGGCCTTACAATATATTATTGAGTAGCACTGGCTTTGTAGAACTATTACTGGACTCAAGGGCGGATCTAGAGATAAAACTGACTCTCTAAAAACTCGAGAAAAATATTTAAAAGGGTGGGGCAGCTTTGGGTTGCCACGCCCTTTCTATTCTTGACACTTTACAAAGAAACGGACCAACAAAAGTGAGTGTAAGCTGCAGACCTGAAAGGGTATAACCTGCCTATGCGATAAGTTTGGAGAGGCAAAGGCATTATTATTTATGTAAATCTCCAAGTCGTTAATACTGTTGGGAGGCAAACCCATGCAAAATGTTTCATTTGGGGAGGCATTGCCCCCATACCCCCTACAGGTACGTGTCTGGAAAGCTGCTGACTCATTCATTTTCCTACCACATTTCACCAGTTATTAAAATTGAGGGGAAGTCGATATCAACTACATCGATCTAAACTCTGATCTTTAAAATACTTAAAGAAAAAAATCAGATCACCTTTGATTTTTTAAACTCTGCTGAGCAAGTAATCTAGTTAATTTGTGTTGCATTGTTAAAACTGAGTATACATCAAATAAAACATCAATCTCCTTTGAATTTTATGTATGTGTGTACTGCGTACGGCTGCTTGAGGTTCTACCTTGGAAGCTGTGAGGCAGTATTTCTGTGGCCGGTTGATGTTCTGCCATGGCCGTAAGTTATTCAACGTCAGTGCGAGTCAGTGCGAGTAGGTCTTAAAAACCCTACTTGCAATAGTCCTGAGATTTTTTTCCGGTCTGATGATAACAACTGTTAGTGACGTAAAGACCATTCATCGCATCGACTTCCATGATAAACAGCTTCCATGATAAACATGGGAGAAGTTGTAGGTCTTACATGCTAACTGAAAACATTGACTTATTGTTTGAAGTCTTGTTAATGACCTGAGGGGACTTTAGAGAGGACTTCAAAGCGTCACTGCCTGTGAGGCATAGTGAGAACTCAATTATTATTATGCAAATTGTTATGCTATACTTTGCTCCATTGTACTTTTATCAATCAGAAAGTTGCGTGGCTTGTGGAAGTCATTTGCGACAGTCTGGATCCACCCCTGACTGAACTGAACTCTTTCCTTTGATTTCTTAAGTCTCCCTGTCAATCTATATAAGTGAAATAGATTATTCAAATATGCTGTCCCTGTTTTCAAATCTTCTACAGGCAGATGGTGCCTAGCTATTGCGTGTTGAGCATTTTTCGTCTAAGTTCATTCTACTAGAGCTGGTGCTATATTTTGAAAAAGCGTTTGTGTTATGATCACAACTGGAAATTCATTATTCTCGTATAACGACACAAGATGACACGTATAGGTAGGATGATATTGGGATTTTTGAGGCTGTGCTGATTAAATTCGCTCATTGTTTTGCTTTATTAGACGATCGATTTGGCATATTTCCTTTTCATCATGGCTGTCTTTCTCCTTGCGTACGGAGTTGCAAGGCAAACACTTCTTCAGCCAAATACTCCTTTTAAGTGGAATTCAGTGGTGGAAATATTTTTTGTTCCATATTTTCAAGTTTATGGAGAGCTGTTTATTGAAAAGGACCTTTTATTTAGTGGTGAGCATATTCCTATTTTTATCAGAATTTTTTTAATGAGCTCAGCTTTCCCATACTTGTTTTTGCACAAAAGAGATATCATTATTGAGTACTCAAGGCACTACCATAATTGTCTATTTCTCTCTCATATTATTGTTTGGGGTTTAGTTCTGAGTCTGCATACCTCACCCTATAGGAATAACCTCAAACAGTCTTGAAAGCTTTAGTTGAAGCTATGCAGCGAGAGGTGCATATTGATGTTCAATGACGTTTTTCTTTTGTTGTTGTCCTTTAGCCAATTCGACGTATTTTGGCACAAAGAAGCACAGCAATGTCAGTGAGCCAGTCGTTTCACTTCTCATGGCTTTCTACCTCCTTATTGCTAACATTCTTTTGCTCAATCTTCTGATTGCAATTTTCAAGTAAGTTTACCTTGTATTTGCAATTTACATACACACTCACCACACATACGTGTGTGTATACAGACACGCAATATTGTATATAAATATAATTGTAAATATATATATATATATTATATATATATGTATATATATGCATCTATAGATATAAAATGTTATATATATAAATACCTATTAACTATTGTTTACTTAAAGAATCCTAATGAAAAAACAAACTCCTTTTTTCTACACAAGACTGGGATTGGAGTCTTTATGTAAACAGATTCCAAAACACTTAAATGAAAAGACAATCTTGCTTGCCCAATGATCCGAAAATTATCGTCTGTATATGTTTAGCGCATTCTAGATTCGTAATAAGATGTTGTCCTATGGCCGACTTACAATTAATTTTAGAATTGTTGTTTTTGCACATACGAGGTGGCTGTTCTCTTACAGTATTAGTTTTCTTCCTGATGCTCGTGCGAACGTGTTGCTTTATTCTGTCTGCTAGCCTTTGCGTAGTACGTCCTATGTGCTGAGCTTCACATCGGCACATAAATTCATAAACTACATAACTTTTTGAGTGGTAGGAACGCTATCTTTTTTAACAGATGGTAGCATAACTCTAGTGTTGTAAACCACACGGGGCTTGAGGATAATGAAATACAGCTGGTAGAGGTCAAGCTGTTTTTCTGAAGCGTGATATTGACAGGATTACCGAGAAGACAGACAGTCATGGAGCACAGAATGACAATCTTAGAGGAAAATGGTGAATAGGTCCTAATTGGCCATTCTTGGGGACAATTCAACGCATCCTATCACCTGTAATCGCATCTGGCTACATATTTCGGTTAACCTTTCAGTCACTATCCGACGTTTCATACTCTGACGAGTATCGGACGAAAAAAGCTTTCAGTATGTCGAAAGAATGTTGCCACTTTTTCGTGTTATATACATATATAACACGAAAATATATATATAATATATTATAAAGTTTTCTCTGATTACTAATGGTTGATTAAATAGCAATAGTACATGCTTTATTAGACGAGTGGCTATTGGTGTTTTTTCACAGCAACACATTTGCAAAAGTTCAGGCAAATTCAAACGAAATTTGGAAGTTTCAACGGTATCACCTTATTCTGGAATATGCTCGAAGACCACCACTTGTGCCACCATTCGTCATCATAAACCACATCATATCTATTGTAAGACATCTCTATGAGAAATGCAGGAGATTTAAGTGTTGCGGAGATCACGAAAAGAAAGTCAAGCAAAAGAGTGACAAAAAAATAAGTGAGGCTTGTCATTTTGTTTTATTTCTATTGGAAGGAAGAGTATAGTGACTGCACGTTTGTTTAATAAGAAGCTGGTTTAAGAAACGAGTACTATGCTGGTCAAAAAATTGAGAAACTGTAGTGCTTTCCTCTTGAAAAATTAAGAAACTGTACAATCTCAATTTGTACAAAAAAGATTATATTGATTTGTTTCCAATCATTCATTTGTATGATTTTTTGCTTGGAGAAGATCGTAACTTTGATTTTGATTTGCTTTGATATTTTTCGTGGCGATGAGCGTTTATATCCACCCAGAAGTATTCAACTTTCAAACAGTAAGGCGAGTTTCGGCCCCGAAAATAAGAAACCAATTAAGAAACTTTTAGTACAAGGTGTCGATCCTTGTTTTTTATAAAAAATGTTTGTGTGTTACTTTGCAACATGAATAGAGCAAACTGGTTTCTTGATTAGCTGCGATCATAGCTGGTGATCACTGACTCTGTGGTGCTTGATATATGCCAGTAGAAATGGGCTTGATTAATGATTGGGTCGTATAGTATTATACAAGATGAAATGTTTTGTTTTTGCATTATCGTGAAGTATGTTTTGGTGTTATTTTGAATATATTGTCGATGTAAACGAAGCAGTCAAGATAATTGTTTCATGCACTGTAAATTGACTTGTTTGTAATTCTGTTTTATTGGCTTTGTCATCTCACTCTTGTACACTGGCTATTAATTTGATTTGACTTACGCAGAATTCCACCCAAATACATCTGAATTAGATGAATTATTGCAATACGAAGAAGGTTGCCTAGCAGAGCTTCTAAGAAAAGAGGAAGACCATATTTCTTCTTCCAAAAATGCAAAATTGCGGTTTATGCTCGAAAGGTTTGGCTCTTCATAAGTTTTTACCATGCTTGTATGCAAAAGTTATAGGTGAATGGTCCTAGACAGTCCATTCAGCTCCATGTGAGAGTATTCTCTAATGCTTTGTATTCCTGTTGGACATCATAATGCCCAGTTGTATTTTTGACTTGGAATTGAAGAAAAATGGATAAATTTATATAGTTAAATGAAAATTTGCTGACTTGTATTGTCAGATAAACACACTTTATCTGACTTAGGGATTTATGGTGTTGCTTTACTAAAAGACTTTCCAAATGAATGAGACTCAGATGTTTACGTTGAGTTTGAACTGTAGTTAATAGAGCATTAAACTTTCTGCAGAATCGAAAATGTATCTTGGAAACTTGAAGAAACAAAGAAGGACACAGCGAAACGAGAAGAGGGTATTGATACCAGATTATTTCATTTGCAACATAAAGTGGAACAATTGACAAAAAGTGTCACAGAAGCAGTTGCTGCTTTGTCACTAAGAAGCAATAGCGATACTCAGTCGGTTGTACCTCCCGGTGTAAGCATTGACCAATTGACTGAGAGAGGCCAGTCATTCAGTGAATATAGGGGGAGGGGAACCAGTGACGTAGGCAAACCATCGTATGCCAGTCGACCAGCACCGAGAAGATTCTTGAGCCAGAACCCATACATGCACATGCCTGTGTATGAGAAGAATGCAAAGGTGAAAGAAGCTGCCTGGGGCTTTCGTAGATCTTCTTTGAGAGGTCCCCAGCCATCAAGAGAAGACCTAATGAAGGCATTTGCTAACCAGAAAAATTTTGACGGGGAAGATGCTGTAGATGGTCCGCCACAGCAAACTGAAGTATGTTATGTGCTACATTACTGGTTTATTGTTACTGTAAATGTTTGACTTGAATTCAGAATGCAGTGCAGAGTACTTTAGGATCTTGGAATCTTCAACCTACTATGTTTATTTTGTTTGTCTTTGTTAATGCCTTATGTTTGATATATAGTAATTTTATGACAATTAGCCTATCCAGATGAATGTTTACTTTGTTTCAATACGAGTGTTTAGCTCGTTGCCTGCTACATTATTTATATTATTCAATAACAGGTCTTGTATCATCAGATTATTGTATCATCAAATAAGGCATGTTGACACAATGTGTTACTTTGTAGCAGATGACACATGATTCCACCAATGACGATGGTGTATTGCTTCGAAGAAGAACGGTTAGCTGCCCATCTCGATCTTCATTTGAGCAAGAGGATGCCAAGAATGGCACTTCTGAGAGAAATTCTAGAGAATTTCACAGTCCTTCTTTGAGTGAAGTTGACGAAAATGAGATAGACATTGATGAAGTTGATGCCCCTTCAGATAATCTTGATGGTTTCAATGCTATTGAAGACGTCCCTGCCTTTCCACTTACACTGCCAATAGAATCTCGGAAATCACCATATCCTGCCTCTGGCGTGATCCGATTCTCAGTTCCAGATTCTTGTGTTGGTTGGATTGTAAGTAGCTTGTAATTGTTTTTTCCTTTGGTTCTAATATAAATCATGTTGTTGATTCCAGCCCATCAAATGTACTATTTTTGGGTTATTATTTCTCAAGCACTGATGGGATTTAATGATTCATACTGGAATCCATTACTTTCTTGTGCACTAGGTTTATGTCAAGCCCAGAGTAACTGTTCTGTGTGTGTTAATGGCAATATTTAATTGTTTAATGAAGTTTTTCTGGCTGGTGCAGGAATCACAAAAATGTTCTGCACTCAGAAGAAATCCTGCCTGAGCTTGCAGTGCCAGATTTGGACCTTGATGTGTTAGTTGCCACCATTGTCCAGTCATTATCCATTGCTTAGGAAGTCAGAATTGAGTTTCTTTGTTTTTTCAAGTTAACATGATGGTAGATGTCATATGATTGAAGTGCATTAATCATTTTAGTCTTCCTTGACTTGAAGAAAAGCAACTCAATGAAAACGTATTAGATTGCCTGAAGAGCATCTAAAAATAGGATATAGTGGCACCTTATTGTTCCTTGTTCATGATAATTTCTTGTGGTGTTGTTAACTTGTATAGCTTTATTTGTTGGAAAATTATTTGGAATACTTATTATGCACTTTCAAGAGGCATCAAGTTATAGCATTTAAGTGTTGCCCTATAGTCAACTCACAATTACTTTTAAAATTGTTCTTTTTACATATACTGTTCTCTGGTGGCTGTTCTCTTATGGCAATACTTTTCTTCCTGATGCTTGTGGGGACATGTTGTTTTATTCTGTCTGCTAGTCTCTGCGTAGTGTGTCCTATGTATTGAGCTTCACATCGGCATGAAATTTAACAAATACACAACTTTTTTGAGTGGTTGGAATGCTATCTTTTTTAGCAGATGGTAGCATAACTCTAGTATTGTAAACCACATGCGACTTCACAGCATAGAAACAAGATGTAATGGCTTTATTAATTTGATTTTCAAACTTTAGTGAAACATTACCAATCCAAGCCTACACCTAATTACAAACCAGAATGTGCCAAACAATTATACTATTAGTGCATCACTTTCCTAGTATTGTTTGAACAGAGTTTTAGCTGCTCTTGATTCTTTACAGCTTTTATTTCCTAATATGGGACACTATTTGCTGGTGCACATGCTGAAGTAGTTGTTGGGGTGTAGAATTCATTGGACTGAGTGCCTCTAGTTCTCTGATGTCTAACTTATTTTTTTCCTCTTGCATGCTCTTTCTTTATGAGCATTTATCACAACCTGCCACCAGCCAGCTTTTGTCTAAGAATGGATGGGCTGAAAATCTTTTGGGTTGCTGCATCCCCCATCTAATGTATACTAGGGGTGTACCGGATCGCGTTTTATAAGATCCGGCCGGAACCGGATTTACCGGATTTTTTACATTGAAATTCGGCCGGATAATCCGGCCTTACCGGATTTTTCATCAGTATGACCTGTTTCCTTCATTAGGGTTATAAAGACCCCTTGTGGGCCTCTGCTGATATTACACTTATAATTGACACCTAATTTGCCTTAGAATTGAATGCCTTAAAATTGACACCTAATTTGTGAACAGGCTTGAAGGCTGTCATAGTATTGCTATGTGTTTTTCTCACGCAAAGAAGCAATTAAAATTCCAACCTTTCCTCACTTTGTGAATATTTCTATCTAGTCCATGTATATTCAGCGCTCAGAGTGATTTGTCAGTCCTGCTATTCAGTTTGATCTTTCAACATGGCAAC
>WIPJ01000237.1:158496-185674 GCA_018155075.1 Cassiopea andromeda
TTCTCTAATACCACCACTTATGGCCTACCTCTGTAGATATTAATTCTGATCCACATTGGTCTGAGTCAAATCCACTTCCACTATGCCACAGATGCTCAGGGATCCATATAAGAACTTTATGTGATGTTTGAAATTGCTTTTCTTGTTCCTAAAGCCGAGTTGTGATAAAGATATTGACTTGAACACTTATTGACTATGGCCTCAATCCTAGCACAGTTCACTTCAATTCAAAGTTTTGTGTCATACAAAATTTTGGAAACACTTAAGTGGTATCAATGCACTCTACTTCTACTCGTCTTCATTGTCATCTTCGTTTAGCATCCATATATCCTATTACAGTGGGTTTGGATGGGCAATCACTGTATGCTACAATTGGCAATATTGTGCTATATCCTCTTCTTTACCCAAAAGTTTCATATCCTCTGATAAATACTCTCCACCTTTCTCAGGCCATCCCACTGGCTGTTGGCCTCCAGCCTTTCCTCTGTTCTACCCAGTACCTCCCTTCAGCCCTTCTTACTTCTTCACGCCATCTTAGTTTTCTCTGCCTCAGCTTAATAGAGAGGTCTTCAATTCCACCCATAGCTATCACTGCAATACTTGTCCTCAAAACTGCATCCTGCCACCTCATTTGTCACATGTTTCAACCGGACCTCTCTGTTTAAGGCTTTTCTATTTGGTCTGGCTCTATTTTGTTTTCAATAATGGCATAATCATGGACTAAATAGCTGTTGCAGCAAGAGCACCCAAAACAATGCCAACATTGGTGCTTCTTACTCACAAGGTGTCATTTGCTGTAGTCCTTACAAAGGTGCCTGGATACTCCACTGCACAACTGAACAGGTCTATGGATGCAACATGCCTATTTCTAGCTCATTTCATTGCATGGCTTTATGAAAATTGATTGTTTAAGGTTAAATGTAATTTTTCTTTGCAGGTACAGAATGCTACAAATAAAGAAAGGAGAGTTGACTTTTCCATCTTATACAATCAAGAAAACTATGACAGTTTTTTGCTCAAGAATTGACAGCATCAGATACTCTAGTGCACTTTTGGCGGAAGAAGAGTTTGAAGCTGCAATAGATAAAAAGGATTTTGATATGGCATTAAAAATTTACAAAACTGCAAAGTCTGATGTAGATGTCATTTGCTCAAAACTCAAGAGACCATCTGAGAAATCAGCTGTTAGTACTTCTCTAAAATGTGTATGATATAATCCTTTCTTTCTATCATCTGCCCTTAGTTTCTCAAATTATGTTGATTTCAAAAGTATGATCTTAATAAGGCCCATCAATGAGACGCACATGATCGCTCACGAGCGTGCAGGCATTTTCCCAACACATCTCATGTGCTCAATTTTTTGCACACACAAATCTCTTCATTTCATTGCTAGTGAGTTGCTAAATTGATAGACTGTACATTCAAGTATAATGGAAAGCTCATAGTCAATGGTTTAGGCTGTTAGAATGATTTGCAATCAAGTTGCTTTACTGTGCTACTAAATGTCCTTTATTTTAAAAATAGTTTATTCTTTTCATAAGTAAGTGATGAAGGTAAGGAAAGTGAGGATGAAAGGGAATTTGATGCTCTTACTGAAGAACAATGAGAGCTATGTATGACATAATTGCCTATGATTACACCTTTCTTTTGACATTTTACAGCTTTTATTAACACCTTCCTTAATTGACAAAAATTTTATGGGAAAAGACAGCTTGTGCAAGTGAGTCTACATGCACGATAAGCAATTTGTGTCTGATTTACTCATTGGAGGGTCTGCTTAATGTAAGTTGAAGGGTCACTGAGTATGTCACTCTGTAGCAAAATTTTTTCATATAATTGACTTTATCATTATATTTATTTTTTTGCTTATCTCACTTAATCATAAGTGTGTGTTAAAAAGTTTTCTAAAGTTTTCACATTTATTTCTTTCAGATATGGTCTACTTCATTGCCAATCCACCTTCGAAGGTTTTCAGCTGAATGGGTGCTTTTTCGCATATGTATCAAAGCAGTTGATGCCCTGGAGAAGAAAGCTTGTTACCATGAAGCTGTTGATTTATTGATGTTGCTACTCAGTCAGCTAACATATTGTTTAAGGTCAAGAGGTGCATTATGGGACAGATTAGCAATTGATACGGAAAGGTACCTGAAAGATCAGAATAAGGTAAGGAGAATCAGTCTTCAATATAGTATAAGATGATATATCTTGTACATTTGACTCCTCCAGAACTCTATCTTCTTTCTTCCATGTTGCATGTTTGTTTGATGTGTATTGCCCCTTTCATGCATTTCTAATCAGATTTTTGTATATCCACACCACAATATGTATGTGATCTTCTTTTTGAACCACTTGTTCAATTTTCATTGCCACTTTCATTCCAATGCTTGGATGTTATTCTTTCTGCATACATGATAATGCCATCATAGCCATTTTTCATATTCCTTCTTGCTATAAAATTTGGTTTTAATCCTTTCCATACACAGCTATGGCACTATCCTGGGAGCAATAGCTATCTGACTTTGAATGATTCTTTCTTTTCTGCTGTTACCCTCACAGTTTAATTTGCTTGAAAGCTTGCTTTGCCAGGCTTTAGAATCCCTGTGTATGCTTGCTATCCAGAATTTGTACTCTCCTGTAGGCCTCTTTGGAAGAAAAAGCACTGTCTTTCTCTTCCATATGCTTTCTTTTTCCTGCCTCATTGTAGTTGACTGCACAGTCTTTTTGCTCATTTCAACTCAGTACAATAGTATAAATTTTATCAGATTTTATTATGTCTCAAAGGCATTTATTAGTTGATATAAAAACAAAGTACATGGTTCAAGTACCTCATGCTTTCCCATCAATTGCGTATACTTTAATCTTCAAGTATTTTTTAATTAATGTAGGCTCTGGACTATATCAAAATTGCTCTTAATGATCCTTGGGTGAGAACTGGATTGAGGTTGAATCTAATTCAGAGAGCAAAGAGAATTTGCAATGCTGGCAAAAACAAGCATTTGAGACATCATTTATCAGAATTTGAAGTAGAGGACTTAAAGGAAAATATGGAAGTATGACTTGGAAAATGTTTTCTGTTGTAGTAAATGTTACCTCTCATTTGATTACCTTTCAGTAAGTTAAAAATTGTATCTCATTAAATAAAGGTGCATTAGAGAAATTTCAGTTTTAGAAAGACTGTTTCTGTCAAATGTATAATTTTCAATGTTCTGTCTCAGATAAAAACTTCCTAGCTTTCCTTTTATGCTATTCAAATTTTTGCAATGAATGTTGAAAGCTTTTTTACTAATAATTTCACCTTCTAGTGGATTATTTTAGCTTATAGTTATTTCTTTCTCTTAGGTAACAATTTCTGCTCCAGTATTTCTGGATACAAGCTCTAGTCACAGGACCATATTTTTGTTGAATGAGGCTGAAAGGGATGATGGAAGCCAGTCATACTCTGCTGTTGAAAATTATGCATTGTCCTATTATAAAGAGATGGGTTTTCCAAATGGTGTTCATGCTGAAGGATCTTCATATACATTCATATTTACATTAATTTTTTGGGATATAATTTTCATGGATGTTGATGATGTTTTTCTTGGCCCGTATCAGGTACAAGTCAAATTTTACTCTATTTGGTATTCTCAGATTTACCTGACTATGGTTGGTCAAATTTAGCAAAATTCAACCTGGCTTATTAATCCACATTCAACAATATCCACATTCAAGGGTCATTTTCATTCACTTTCAACTATAAATCATCATTCACATTGAGCAAAATCAGCACCATTCACATTCAAGGATCATTTTCATTCATATTCAACATCAAAATATCATTGGCATTAAAGGGCATTTATTTACATTCAACAAAAAGTTCCCGTATTCTCTCCAAGAGCATTCAAGGATAAAGTTCCCAGATGAAAGAAATTCCCCATGATATTCATTCGTCTTTTAGCTTTTTTACTCAAATAAATGCTAACAATGACAAATTACCAACAAAACTACTTACAAGACGCTTGACTACATTCCAAAAATGATACCCCGAGGAGTAAAATATCCTGACTACCCTGGGGGCATTTCATATAAGCCATAGAACTAAGCTATAATAAAAACTTCGCGATACTCACGTAGTTTTACACATTGCGCCACTACTGTCATTTATGTGTTTGAGTTTGCTTGCCATCCATTATGGAATATGTTTCCTTCCTTAGTTATTGATCTGTCTTCAGTTTTTTAACATATTTTTTATTTTAGTTTAGTTCCATGTCTTATATGAAATGGCCCCGGGGTAGTCAGTGTCGGACGTGATTTGTTAAGTTAGACTTCTATTGTTTTGCTTATTGGGGTAGTCCCCTATGTTGTTGTGTTGCTAGTTTTTTTAGTCTTGTTTGTAGTTATGTTCACTGTGTTATTGTTAGGCCAGTTATAGGATAGAACCATAGGAAGATGCAAAGATATATATCAATAGATGCATATTAGGTAGACTCTAAGGTATCAATCCATAGTCAGGATATTTTGTCCCTCATGGTATCATCTCTGTAATGTAGTCAAGCGTCTTTTGAGTAGTTTTGTTGGTAATTCATTTTTGTTACTGTTTTGTTTGAGTAAAAAAGCTGATCCAGCCTTAGTTTAGATTGTGTTTACAGCAACCTTTCTTTACTTCCATTTGGCAATTAAAGTTTGTTTTAATAAATTTCTAAATTTTCATTGATCATGTTTGTAATTTAATTGCATTTACAGAAGTTTGGGCAATCATGTTTCTTTATTTTTCTTTTTGCAGGGCTGTCCATTGGATATGCATAATGATGAATTCTATGAAGTACGAAGAGAGGCGATTGACGCAAAACTACAAGAAATTCGTAAATGTTCAATTGAGGTAATGTTAGCATTGTAGAGCAAACTATATAGCCCATATTATATTATTCGTTGCCGCAATTTAATGAAATTTGCTTTTTGGTGGATTTTTTCATTCATTAAACAGCAATGTTGTTTATGATTTAGGTGCTTTGACAATGCAGAATATTTAGTAAACAAGCTGGAGACATCGAAGCTAGCCACAGCTTATTGAAAGATGATAACGTTTTGATACCCGGTGATGTCTCCTGCCTGTTTGCAACTGCTCTTTGCAATGATAGTACTGAGCTTCTTGTGAGTTCTTTTGTTATCTTAGTTGCTGATCAGTTTTTTCATCGTTTCGTTTGTTTTTCTGAAAAATTTTCCCTTTTTAATTTTATTTTCCCTTTTTAAATTGCTTTCACTCTTTTGTTATTCACCCTTTTTTATTAATTTTGTTCTATTTTGTACTTGCTCCATAGTGTATTACATTTTAGAAGTCCATTAAAATTGATTTCATACATTGTAATCCACAGGATTTGAGAAATCATGTTAGGGATTCTTGGTGGAAACATGATGGCCAGGTGTGCGTGGGTTGTAACTGGAATGTCTTTGAAGACGTGGAGCAAGTTTTGGTATCTTTTTATTATTCAGACATCTCTTTGTGCTTTCTTATCAATGTCTTTATCGAAGTGCAAATATTTTACAGGCAACAGCTGAAAAATCACTTTCCAAGTTCTCTATACAGATACATTTCACTTTTGTCGATTCATTCATCATCCCCAATCTGTAATGCCATTCCAACAGTTCATTGAAAGCTTGCAGTATTATCTACGATACTATGATTCCGCCAAAGAGAAATTATTTATCTGCCTTATCTTATGCTAGTAAGCTGTTGTTTTTAACAGACACCAGCATATTCATAATCATTTTATTCTCTCACGTCTCATTCTAGGACGTTATCACGTGCTTGACGATTCCAGTTCTTGCTGGTATTTGTGAATTATTTTGTAAAGACTACAGAAATCGATGTAGTGGAATGCCTGATCTTCTTGTTTGGAATTCTTCTGCTGCAAAGTGCAAGGTATTAACCTTCTCATCGTCAGTGCATCTTTTCCTATTTATTTCATTCAACTTTGTGTTTTTTGTTTTTGTGAGTGTGGGAAGTGAATGGTTCTATATAAAGTCACTCTGGGCTCTGCCATCCCGTGAGCCTTTCAACCTCTAAGTTAATCAATCAGACACGCCGGTGCCGGGGGGCTGGAGGGCTGCAACCCCCCCTTTTTGCTATTTTATGACGTCAGACAATAGATAACCTATCCTATCTAAGATAAGATACATTTTGATGCTCGAAAAAGAGATGTTCTTGCAATCTAAGGGCATACACGTTCTTTTTTATAAGAAAAAAGTTTATAAGAAAATGAGGCTCAAATCGTCAAAATCTTAAGAAAATCGCAAGAAAATCACGAGGCTCAAATTCCAAAATTAAGTGTTTTTATAGGCCAAAAATCAGTAATTTCGTCGTTATTGCATTCAAAATTTTAAAGATGGAATTCATATTCAAGTATGCAATAGTATTAACGAAAGTGTAAACCATTTTAACCAGTTTATTTCAGTAAAAGTTAAGAAAAATTTAAGAAAATCTCAGGCTCAATTTCGGGAAAAGTTAAGAAAATTGAGGCTCATGCAAAATAATGATTTTGATTTTCTTATAAAAAAAACGTGTATTTATAAAAATATTAAGGGGCTCCGACCCAGGCCCCCACTGCCACGCCTATTAGGCGCTTGCTGCTCGTCCCCAGCCCCTTCACTCAAAAATACGCTCCGGTGTCCCTGTCAATGTGATGTTAAAGAAGTACAACTCATTATACTGTACGACTCATTATTGCAAATTGCACGCCGTTGAATTTATCGTAAGGCCACTCAGTGAGATCCTGATAACACCTGGTCATTCCTTCAGTAGTAGTGCTTCTTTCACTCTGAATTCATTTCAATTACTCGTTGTTGAATCGATTTAAGTCGTAGAAAGCTTGTCTAATTGGTTCATTTCTGTACGATGTGCAGTTTTCAAAGCGGCTTTTCCCAGTGCGATATTTAGTAATGACGTTCAGTGAGTTAGGCCTTGTACTAATTTTTGAACCATGCTATAGTGACATATGCATGTAGCTAGTTCGTGATAGATGTAAATAATTATTCAACAAATACATTTTTATTTATATTAATCAATTAGCTTGTAGATAAACTCATCATCTATACTTCAACCCAATCAAAGAAGTAACAGCTGAAGAGATACTTAATTTATTTGACTAACAATCGACGGATGTACGGGGGATGTGCTACACCCCCCAATATTTTCGTACCATTCGATAAATTCTGCAATATTCTCGTACCATTCAGTAGAGTCTGAAATATTTTTGATGCATTCGGTACACTTTGAAGTATTAGCTGTTTTTAAGCACTAGGATTGCTTTGTAATAGTAGAAGCCTCCGGTTTCTACAAAAAAGCAGATTTTTAAGAAAAGACAACGAAAGTGAACGCCACACCCTTCACAGTCATGCACCCCCTAATAATCATCTCTTAACTCTATTTTGGTTAATAATCCATCTGACAATTACTATCCGTATTTTGCAGTGGATTTCTTAATATTCATATGCTCCATTTGAAGGCTATTTTCAATTTTTTTCCTTCTGGATTTCCATCCGTTTTGTTATGGATGTCAATCATCTTAGGCTGTTGAAGTTAAAGGGCCTGGTGATAGGCTATCCAACAAGCAAATTATTTGGCTTAATGTTCTTACGTCACTTGGAATGGATGCTGAAGTATGTCACGTGAGAGGTAGCCATTTCAGATTCCTAAATTACTTTGTTAGTTCTGAGTACCTCAAAAACGTCATAAATCTTGTCTCAGAGCATGATTAGATTTACCTTGAGGCTTTCATTATTTCTTCCAATTATCCTACAACCTGCCTATTTTCCAAGCATTCTTATTAAAGCTTGCATGCATGCAGTCCATTTCCTTTGTGATTTTTGGAATTATTGTTTCGATGGAATTAGACTTAAGGATCTTGCTGCTAGTTTTTTTTCCTTAACTGTGCGGAGAATTTATCCTCTTTCTTTTGCTCAGTTTGCAGACATGATTTTCATTTTCAATTTACGTCTTTTCGCTCTATGATTGCAATTGTATTCCTTTTTGAAGAGATAAGCTTTTAGCATCAATTTAAATTGTGTATTATGCAAAGTCTTTCTCATTTTAATGACATTTTGACTACACACCCGTCCCAGTTTTTAAACTAATTATACAGTAATCCCCGGAATCATTCAATTTGCGCCCTTAGCCACAATTTGCAAATTGTGACGCAATATGACATTGGAAAAATCACTTCGAGAGATTTCAATTATATTTACATAATATAGGTGTTGGTGGTAGAAAAAGAAGGCTATCAAAGAACTGATGATCGCATATAACAGGTATTCAAGAGGCATTAATATTGCATTAAGTCTCTGTTCTTTTTCAATGCTTTCACTAACTCTCTGTATTGAATTGTACTTGCAATTGAGGAAGTCGTTCATATGATTACCTTCATTAAATATGCAAATCATGCATTGGCTATTGAATTGAATCCAATCCACTTCAGCTATGATCGAAGAGTATGAATGATACGCCAGCAGTCTCAATTGAATTAATGTTTTTTTGCTCTCAGTTTTATATGGGCTTTTAGCGAATTGAATTTGAGTGGTGCATGCTATAAGTCAATAAGAGTGCAGATCAAGATCCGGATTAATCATGCCTAATCACTATGACCATTTCTATAAACTTTCATCATATCTTTAACCAGATTTGACTAGACTGCTTATCTTCCGTTTTGCTTAGCGAATCCACCTTCGTCAGTTATGGACTCATCGTCATTGAAAATAGCCTATCATTTTGTTCATGTTAATTTATCTTCATGCGGTAGATAGAACACTACTATACAAGAATAATATTATTTGTGTAGAATATTGGCGGTAAGGTCAAGCTTTTCCAGCCACAGTTTGACACCCAGCTATGAGCCTTGAAACTAAGAATTTCAGCAGGCATTTTTCCCCCCTTCTTTCTATGCTTGGTAGCGTAGCCTGGCTTTTGATTTTATACTTGAAGAAGGTGCTCAGAGAGTGAAATTTTTTTTGCAAGAGGCCCATTGGATTCGGCAAAGCTGGTATTGTTTCCTGGAATTGTTAGTTTCATTTGATACTCACAAATTATTCTCGTGTTTTATTCATGAGTGATCAACAATTCAGTGAGCATAAGAGTACAAAATCATTTTGTCGTAAGCAATATTAATGTTATAAATTTTTATTAATTTTGAAAAAATTCGTTTCATATAATCTACTTCTATGAAAATATGCTTCACAAATTTCACAGCACTCCATTAACAGTTTTATGCGATTTCTTCATCATATGATATGTCTTGTTCCTCATCGGGAATATGACTTTTTCTGCTTCTGTCAATAGAAGTTACAACTAGTGTTATCCTTTTATTCATTCTCCTCCAGCTTGCCCAGTACTCTGATGTGTATGTAACGACTGTCAGTGCAATGCAACCAATCAAAAACCAGAAAAGACCCAGGCCTAGTCCGGTCATAGAGACTGCAAGAACCGAAGCCGGAATGTGTTCTGCTACTAGACCAAGATACGCTGCGGCGAGGAATTGGAATATGAATGTGACGTAGACAAGAGTGGTGACGATAAGAAGGAAGATATCTTCACTTTCCATGCGATTAAATTGGATCTATAAAGCAAATTACAATCAAATTTATTTCGTGTGCGATTTAGTTGATAAATGATAAGTAGTATATTCAGATCTCCTCTGCTTTTGTATTTTAGAGCGTTATTCATAGCTACATGAACGATAATTCAGCATTTTGAAAGAATTAACCCTTAAAAGCATTAGTTTGCAAACACTTTATAAATGTACATGTATAAATAAATATTTAGGCCCGATGCACTATCAGCAAAGACGAAAATTATAACAAAGGTAAAGAGCTGCTCTTCCTAAGGGTCGTGCCTGATTGCTATTACCCATCTCAGCTTCTCAGAAGCTATTTCATTTCCTTTTTGAAGCGATTTGGAGAGGTTTAGTTTCTATATTGTGTTGGGATCTCGCTCCAAGTGAAGTCTCTTGTGAATTGGAAACTGTTCATTGTGAATTCTAATCGAGGCTTGGGTAGGTGCTTATCAAATCTCGGCTTTTTCTAACCGATGGTTGTTTCATTTCATTTTGTGTCACTTTTAGAGTGTACTGCCGTTAGGGCGGAATTTCTTTATTCCTTTAGATTTTTCTTATAAATTTGGTAAGATTTTATATCAATTTGTCTATACCGATTTTTCAATTTCAGAATTATTTTAGTAAATTATTTCCCAAATAAACGTACCTCTCCTAGCGTTTTGTACTTCATCTTTGTTATGAATTCATATTTGCATAAGTCACAGTGTGTTTGTTTCTTTCTTGTAAGCCATTTTTCTAGACACGAGCGATGGACGTAAGCTAAAGAGCCACAACACCAACATGGGCTTATCAACTGCTCCTTCACAATCCAGCCTAAAGCCCCACCAAAGCAATATCGACACCTCATATCATCTCCATCACTGCAGCAACTATGAATATCAGTACCACTTTGAAGATGAACTAAATTAGACTCTCGTTCTGGTGTTGCCTCCTGTTGGTCCCAAGCTAGTGACTGTATCCTGTTGCATGTATTTGCTAGTTGTAAAGCAGGACTGGTTGGCATTTGTTGTATTCTGCTCTCGCTTGATGCCTGCGCAGTGAAGTCATGTGTTATCATACAGTTTCTAGTTGATCTTTCAGATATTCCATTCGTAACTGTGTCTGCAGACCTATTTAATCGTAGGTGATTTGGTGAGTTGGAAATAGCAAGTCTGTCCATCGAGGGCCTTGTTCGCTGCCTTGATGTATTTAATGCTGGTAATCCTTGCATGCATTCATCATCGTTATGAGTATCCCATTTGTTGCCATTGTAGAGAATAGAATGTGATATTCTACGGGTCAATATATATATCACAGTTAATGTGACGTTATGAATTTCGATTCTCACAATCGAATTTTCATGCGCGCGCAAATATATAGACCCAGTTTGCACGGGACGCTATACACCGAAACCAATAGCCGAAACAAAGTTTACAGTATCCTAGGTTGTGTTGAGTGCTTTTGCAGTGAATACTCCTCCTTGAAAATACTCTTGGAAAGTGTAGAATCTCCTGACAAACGCCTGGAAGTTAATTTGAAATACAGTTGACATTTGATGGCTGAACCACCCATCTCATTGCTGCACAATTTTTTACTGTTCGGCAAAGGGGCATTCTCCGGCGTTTTAGAGAGTATGCCCAGACCCCCATTTTCTTCCATTATACTTGTATACCCACCCCGTTACACTCTTTTTATAAGAACCAGTAAATTTGAGGTTCAGGCTGGCTGTTCTTAATTTTTCCTAAATTTTGATGCTGAATTGTTCTCACTTTGTTCTTAAATAAGTAGCGTGCATTTAGAAATACATAGAAAAGCAATATTCAAGACAACATTAGATGTCTTGATTGATTGAGAGCCAAACGTGACAACCAAGTTAATCTCTCTTGCATGTTGATCTTTTTTATTGAAAAAAGTTTATAAACAATTACAAGTAGACAATATTAGCACAGTATCTAGTTGCGCTAGGAGCAACTAATTTGCGATAAGGAAAGAAGTGTCAGGGTTAACAAGGCAAGGACCTTCATGCCCAATTGTTAGTGGACAACTCCTGCATCATTTTCCAAACATATATTTTACGACAAGGCTTCAGGCTCAGCCTTGTTCTTAACTTTTTCTTAATTTTCCACAAAATTTAAGGTTCATGTTATAAAATTGTTCATACAAAAAGAGTTTACTTGGCAGCTAAGTGGTGTCTACCACTATTCTACTAATTTACAAAAAAAACATGATTAGAAAGCTGATTAGATTCGCCTAGGAAGCTCCTGCAAAGCCCCTAGGAAAGTGCTGGAAAACTCTTGGAATTTCATTGCAAAATATGACTGGTTACCATATCATGGGAAATTGTTCGCTTTTAAACAATCGTTTATTATATGTCGATATACCTTATCTTGCTTTTTTTTATACAAACATATACACCCTGTGCAGTGATGGTTTTTGGCGACAAATGTGAAAGTAATTGCTGACGCTATTTTTGACGATGTTATTAAAAATTGATTTGAAATAGTTGCAACGTTATGAGATTTACGCTTTGAAGAGACAGTAGTAGAGATAGATATTTGCAAGGAAGTGTTTACGGTTACAGAGCAGTGAAGGCTGGACGCCGGGGAGATTTCTATGAAGTTGGGTATATATCACTTCTTAGAACTGCAAGAAGGTTGAGATTTTTAACGCTGGAGACTAGGCCTATTGTATGAATGTGACTTTTGTACCAATAAATCACCGTGTATGTAGTGCGAAAAAGTGTCCAGAAATGCAAGCTTCAGAATTTAAGTGCAAAAGGATGCGTTGCCCAGGTCGTGAGACTATTTTGGATAAGAGGTCCAGTTCTCTTTTAAGGCAAGATGAGCTTGTTATTATTAAAGGCTCGAAGACAGCCATACATTCGTCAACTCAGTCATGTTTTCTTTGTCAATAAACTTGTTGCAAAGTCGTGTGGGAAGGTTATCGAAGGTGAATTCTGCATAACCTAGAATGCAGTCATTGGGACAGCATTACATATTCGTACTTTGATACATTCTTTTCTTTGTTTTTTTATTTTTAATTGATGTTTTGTACAAACAGTGGTTTATGTGTATTCAAAAAAATTTTTTAATCTCTAAAGAGAGTTCCTTTATCCATGCAAATCCCTTATAAGCATTGAATTTTCTGCTGGTTTTCGTAAAGTTTGATTTATTATTTGAGCACCTGCAAGTAGTATTTTTTTGACTTGTAGAATCCTTCAGCATACATCTTGATTTTTTGCTGAGCTCTTGGGCAAAGAGATTAAAGCTATCCAATGCTATAGTCGCCGTTTCAATCATTCGGTAGCATCGAAAGTGGACTTTTTTGTAGTGCATACAAGGCTACTCTTTGTTGACTAGGATTACTCAAAATTACTATCTATGTATTTGAGTTTACATTCAGTGTACGGCAAGTGAAACAGGGCTTATAAGTTTCTGCTCATGGTGCTTATAGTTGTAAGCATCGCAACGGTTATTGTAGCTACAAAATTTGTTTTTCTTCGTATTGTTGATCTTTTCTACAGTAATTCATGATTCCTCAATGTTTCCGAGTTGTGTGTTATCAGCTTCAATACCATTCATCTTTCTTTTCAGTAAGCAAAGTAATTTGTCCAAGCATGCCCCTGCATGAACACCTTTAAAGAGCAGTTCGATAAAAGTTTCCACATATTCGGTCCAGTAAACACAGAATCTTTAACCAACCAAACATTGCTTTAAAACCTGTTAAAGCATCTCTTAAATTACATTGCTGGTATTCGGGTAGTAGTCATTTCTGACTACAATAGACTACTTATGAAGTTTACAAACAACATCTAGGATATTTGCTCAAGAGAAAAGTACCCGCAGTATATCATATGCTTCAAAACAGCACATATATTTTCTGCCTTGCATATTATTGTGTGTGTTTTGGTACACGAGAGCGAAGATTGCCCTAATTTTTCTACCTGCTGGATAGTAGACATGCTATGATTAGCGTTTAGTTATTTCTTTAACAACATATTTCTTCTTTTATATCTTTATTCAAAAGTACTTGCAAAACTGTGCATGCAAGTGCTGTGCCGTGCTGTGCTATGCAATCTGTGTAGAAAACACGCGAGTCGTCAAATAACATCAATATATATCTAGTTTTTGCTTTGGAACATCATTAGAATTTTTTACCATTCCCTATATAGACTCTCCCAAAAGTTTATATTTACATTCTATGCTGTATTGAAATCGTCGCAATGTATATCTTACCCAAATGTTCGTCCTCTTACATCTTGCTTTCTCTGCTTTGCGATTGCATCTGAAACATCCTGGCAACTTGAAGAGCTACCCTGAGGGGAATGTAAAGCTTTTTGTTTCGGATATTTACCATAGTAGTCTACAGTTAGACTAGCCATATCCTGATTATGCCTTATCATTTTGGTAACTAGTTGTCAGTACTGTCTTTCCCGTCTATTCTGCACATGGAAACTTATTAATAATTCACCGATATAATATCTTTTCAAAACTGAACGGGGGTTGGTGGGAGACCTGGTAGGTTACATCAGGATGTCTGAGATCTTTCATGGCAGATCTCAGGCAGATAAAGTAACTTGTGAAATCAAACAATCGATTAATTCAGTTCAGTTCAGTTCATTTCATCTTTTAATTTCCAATTTAATATACAAAATTAGCTTTATTTCTATCCACGACAATATGATGCAGAAGGTTTGAGAAGATTTGAATATGCCTCAAAAATTTCTAACTCAATGAAAGAACTTGTTGTAACAGGAGATCGGTGCAATTCAGTGATTGTGAATTGCTGTTTGGTAATTGTTGGATAAGATGCCAATAAACTAGAATTCTTATTAGAATTAGAAAGTCACAGTGCATCATCATCATAAGAGTTTAGTGAAACCATTTAGGCCTCAGGATGCAACCTATTTTGTTATGGATTTCAAGAACAAGCAGTATCTCCTCGCCCAACACTCTTCATTAGTAAATTGAGAATGACAGTGTTCAGGGGGGTATTTTGAATTTCACATCTTTTGGAAGCAATTGCAGCTGTCTTTACGAAAGCCCATACTTTCTACAAAGAAATATGCACGCCTAATTAAACTAAAATGTTATAGTTCAGTGTAGAAAATGATGTTAACTGCAACTGCAACTTCAGTGTTTATGTAACTGAGAGTTTGTTATCGTTATTTCAACGTAGCAAAGTGTCAGGCACCTGTAGCTGTGGATGCTTATTCTTGACACCGACAGATTTGTATTAATACATGTACCAGATAGTAACGGCGCTTGTATTTACTGTTTCATACGGACTTATTTGTTTGTCGCCAAAATATAGTCAGTTTCATGACTTCTGAAGTGGTTTCCAAGGACGCGGCAAGCTACTACCTCGTTCACACTTTGGCTACCTCCTTGTGATAATTGTTTATCACTAATTATTGCCGTTACTAGGATAAAACGGGTTGTCATGGCTACCTAAAGTTTACATTTTAATACCCATCTGGCGTGTGAGGATCATTTCAGCTTGGTACGATCAAAACTGATAACAAACAATCTCAGAAAAGCTAAACAAGTACATCTGGTGTGTGCAATACTTTTGAACAATGGAAGACGGAGAAAAGACAAAACCAGTAATTGCTGCGAGAGAGAGAGGTAAATTCAATTAGTCGAATCGGTTACAATTTTGTAAGCATATATCTAGCCAATTGATTCTGAAAAGTAGCAGTTTTGTGCTATCTTTCTACAAATTCGATTACTACTGGCTTATCTTTGCATTGTTGTCTCTTATCTAGCTGATCTTTCTCCTTCTAGGGCCTGGACCAGGTAGATACGGACTACCATCGACTTGTGGGTACTCAAACCACGATTCAACGAAGAGGAGGAACCCGGCCTACTCTTTCGGATACCCTCTCAAGGGCGCCTGTAAGTTGATTTTTAGCGTAATAATTATTTGGTAAGCTAGGGTCAAAACAAATCATTTGTATTTGCGCTACAACTGATTTGATTGGGTTTTCTTGTGATGGAATTATTATGATTGTTGAGAGATTTTTGTTTTGAGTTTGTCGATGAGTAGGGGAATTTTTGCTTGCTATATTGTTCACAATCACCTTGTCTTTATTTTTCCATTGAATTAGATCTAACTTTCTTCATTTGTTTGTAGCGTTCAATAAGGACTGCAGCCCAGGGCCGGGCTATTTCATCGATCCTAGAATTTCAAGGCATGGAAATGACGGTACCCCCTCTTATTCGATCCTTGGACGGCAGAAGGACCAAAGTAAGTTGCGACACGTGTTAAATGGGGTTTAAAATGCTTACTAGTGAAGGAATGAGAATGCCATAGCATCACGCTCTCATGTCAACAAACTGGTGTATAATCTAATAAATAAAACAAAATGCTCGGCTTCAATGCAAAAAGAATTCATCCATCGTGTTGACAATGCGAAAGTAAAAGCAGATAAAATAATTAGTCTTTTAGCTAAGACAATAATGCTTTTCTTTCTCTACCAGCCCATGCCGAGGCTTCCAGCTCATTTTCATTTTAATCTATGTTGAGTAATTGAAAGTGGATATAATGAAATTGAACACCTGGGTCATTTTACTGACTCAAGTATTTATGTTCTTTTCACCATTTCAACAATAGGGATTTTTATTGCACAATAATCGCAGTAGAGCGTGGAATTATGTGCTGATTTTATAATAATCTACATGAAACCAGGTGTAAAGTCCAAATTAGTCACCCAGATTTGTTGCTAAGAATTTATTGCGCCATGCAAAATATTAAATGACATGAAAACAACTGATAGGTATAGTGAAAACCTTAGTATTTTTTATCACAATTGTTTTTTTCTGTCATGCAGATACATTCAAGACACCAGCACCAGGTGCATATTCCCCAGAAAAGGTTCACCCTCAAGGAGAGCGACGAGCACCAGCGCATTCAATGGCAGGAAGAACAAGATATAGAAAAAGTAGGGCTTTTGTTGAGCACTTCAGAACCAGCACTCCTTCTCTACTTTTAACAGCGGTCGCGGCGACGGGGGGGGCCGGGGGGCCTTGGCCCCCCAAGTTTTGCTAAGATGAAATGTTTAGAACCATTATTATTCTATTTTGGAATCTCAAAAGTGAATACATGAATAAATAGATTAAATTATTCAATTGCATTGTATCTATCCAAGGTACAACACTGAATATACAATGTGCTATAAAGTGCTGTTTTTGGGGGGCATCAAAAGCTCTTTGGGGCACACAGTTTTATCTGTCATCCAAGCATATTGGGGCAGATTTAAAATGTTATCGACTTTCTGGCCCCCCCCACTCAAATACTCACGCCGCGACCCCTGTTTAAATGGGATTCAGACAACTTGGCTAGAAATAGAATTGTAGAATAGTTACTACCTCATTGATGCATGAAACAAATACATTCCTTTGCACCAGGTCCTAGCCAGAGATATTTTCAAAAAGCAAACTATTAGGTGGGGTTTCTAATTGCTGAAAATCTTGACCAAAATTAAGGTTGTTTTTGCATTACCTGTGGTTCTCTTCCAGAAGATATTTGAAGAAGAATCTATGAGATTTCAAAAGTGAATCTATAATCCATATTTATGGGTGTTTACATTGAAGTTAGAGTATTCCCAATGATTTGCTTTGAGTGATCAGATGCTTTGTTGTTAAAATGTTTCTCAGCAACCAATGAAGATTCCCCCAGAATTTTTTGATGCTTAACTTGAATTTCCCAAGTATGATAAATGAAGATCAAAGGAGCCTGGCTCAACATTCCCATCTAGGATTTGTCCAAAGATATGTGGGATACCAGTAGTATATTATCAGTGATGCAATATTTATTTTTTGATATCTTAATATTCTAGGAGATCCTAATCCTTCACCAAACTCATATTCACTTCCAACTCTCTTGGGCTCAAGAATCGCAAATAAAAAGGCTTCAGCAGCATACTCAATGACCAATCGATCACAAACTGGGTGTTTCTCAGAAGACCTAGCACGAACACCTGGCCCTGGAAGATATAGCATACTTGACCCTAATGTTCTCAAAGGAAGAGCACCTGCTTATTCATTACTGGGAAGGAACAATTTACCTGGAGGTTTGTCTGCTACTTGAATCATCAGCAGTTCCAAAACATATCTTTCTATTTTCATGTGACAAATTGTGCATCAAACAATATTCAAATCTATCTTCATTTAATTTCCAGATTCAACTCAAAAACCAGGACCTGGTGCACACAAGCCAGAGATAGTCAATGTCAACAAAAAACAAGCTCCATCATTCTCACTTGGCATTCGCCATTCAGAATTTGTAACTCCTCTTATTGTAGAGATTGCTGAATAAATATGTTTCTTTAAATTCAAGGAATCTTGTTTTCTATGTAGGCTTCAGATGTATGTAATATTTAACTGACTATGAACTGTGTGTAATATCCAAACAGAAACATGGAATTTTTATGTTGTTAGTTAGCCATTAAAAGTTAGTATTGCAAACATCCACTCAATTATGATGATCAAATTTACACATAACTAGAGTGAACTTTCTTTAGCACCAATCACTCTGCCTTCCTGAAATGATATGTCGAAAATCATTGCAATGTCAACCTAAACATTCTGTTTTGATGAGTTCATCTTTGAACTATTACCATTAGCTGTAATAACCAAATGGTAGCATACCTAGCATGCTCTCATCATATTACTAAAAATTATGAGCATTTCAAGAAACTGGAATACAGAGAGTGATTGTGATGGTGCCAATTTTTATCAGAATAGATTGCATCTTTTTTGTCTCTAAACCTATCAAAACTTACTAAAAATGGCATGTCAAACAGAAACACTCTTTGCTGTGGTTTTGTTGCCAAAAAACAAAACCTATTTCCACTTCGTGTGTACAAGAACTATGTGAAAGACATAAGTTTAGCTTTGTCAATCACTCTGCTAATGAGAAACACCTAGGAACAATTTACTGTTCTATGTCTGTATTAGTGGTTTTGACCCAGAGCTTCAATTATTGAATTCAATACAAGTGAAAGATTCTGAGGTAAACTACATTATCAGAAATTTGCTATATTTAAAAAAGATATTTACACTAACAACTTTTTCAATTTAATTTTATGCATGTTAGAATACAACATAAATAAAGCTGTGCTATCGTCTATATCGATATCTTTTGAAATGAAACCAGAGTTGGAAAACATTATTTTGAAACTGGCATCTAAAACCATGTTTGTGAGCTAGCTCCCACTCTCTATTGACAACTTTGAATGCAATGTCCTAGGAAACAAAATAGAAGCATAAAGTTGTCAACTTGATACAAGCTCACATATACCTCACAAATAACAGTAAATTAAATTTTTATTTGCACATTTGTTCTCATAACAGGCTATATCTATTTTGTATTTATGAAGGCATATGGATTACATTCCATAAATCAGATTCTTAGTCCTTTCCCCAACTTTTTATATAAGCCATCAACATAGTCTGAGTCAATATACAATGAAATAATAATTATATTCAAAAATTCTGCTAATAGTAATTTTTACTGCAATCATAGGGGCCTCTGACCAGATAATAGGCTGAAGGGGAGCCTCATATTGAAAAAATGCAAAGCAATAAGTACCCACCTCATATGGTGGACCACCAGAGAACCTCAAGACAGCAAACTCAGGATCTTCTTTGATTGGAGTCTTAAGTGTAAAAACATGTCATACATCAGCAAAATAATCAGAAAAAAGATATAAGCAGAAAGATAAAAGCTTGGGATTAAAATCATGCAAAGCAGATAATATAAGTCCAAAAATCAAGGATGAAAAGTAAAGCTATATAGGCTAACATAACTGGTGTTGTTGAATAAATGAGATTTTTAAGAGAGCATGACATGTAGTTTTCTTCACTAAACAGGGCCATATGGGTTTTGGAAAATTATAGAAATTGAAAATGCCATTTTCCAGGACCTAGGAAGTATTGGAAAAGAGAGGATTTTCAAAATGGCTATGGAAAAGTTTTGGATTTTTGTATGGAAAAATTCCAAAATATGTTAAAATGGATGTAGCTTAGTTTTGTAGTAAATACTGTATATGTTATGCCTTTTCATTTTACAATACACAATCCACCAAAAAATTATAAAAAATATATTGTCAAAAATATTTTTTTTCTGTTATTATGGGGTGTCAAAATGCAAATGAAAATAAGTTTCATAGTTTTGGAAAATTGGTTATTTTGCTCTAGAAAAGTGCTAGAAAAGTTTTAAAAGTTTAGTAAAGGAGTCTGTACGAGCCCTGACTAAAAAGCACACCTCAATCAACAGACAATTGTGATATTTGAAACTCACCAATGAATATTCAGGAGCTTTTGTTTTATCAATCAAATCAGGATAGAATATCTAGAATTGTTAGGATGCATTGAAAGCACACTGATTGCTTCAATTAAGAATATTATAACTACAAGCTATAGAATTTCAAAAAAACTTGCATTTAGTAAGAGAAATTTTCATAAGTAAAAGATCAGCAGGTTGTAGATGCTCTCAATGAACTAATAAAAAAATTAACAGTTGCATAGAAACAAAGCTTAAGAAGTTGAAAAAAATATGTTTTGTGTGCATAAGAACCTAATAAAAAAAGTTGAAAAATGGAATACTTACATTAAATTTGTACCCCTGAACAATTTTAGGAGGTGGGTTGTCAGTGTCGTAATGTGTTTGGTTATATTTATTCCATTCATAGCCCTGTGAAAGAATGAGAATAATTTCCAGAGATGCATGTGTGAAGGCAAAAATATAAAATAGATATCAGATGAAGCTCCTTTATATATGATAAAGTATTATTACAATCTCTAATACTTAATAAAGAAAAAGCTTTCATCAGATTGTTAGCGAATGATTGTAGCCTTATCATCAACTATTTGATTGCTTTTTCCTCAAACAGATTATGCTGAATTTAATTGATATTTCTTCAAATAGATCATGCCGATCCATTGCTGATGTAAGAAATCAAAAAGTCAAATCTTGGATATGCAACAATGCCCCAGTTGCATTCAACAAAAAACATAAAATACACCAAAGGGTAATTATCTTTGCTGGCATTCATTTGATTTTCTAACTTTAACTTCACTACTACATTATAATAAACTGGTTCCAGGCCATCAAAAACAACAGTTTCCTTCTGCAATATCAAATCTGTGACACCACAAATGCAAAAAAGAAAGCAAACTTCTTACTGTGTGCACACGATTGAAAAATCGTGGTTTTCTTGGTCTGTATTTGTCAGTCCATGAATATGTCTAAGATAGGCAAAGGGAGAACTTATAACAAAGATACAGAAAAGCACCAGAATTCAATGCAAATTCTACTATATCTAAAATGTACAAATGAAAATTTTCATTGGTGTATTCTGGAGCTACTGATTAGAGTGTTCTAAATTTACAATTCAAAATATATTTATTGCCTTTTAGGCTCATTGCAGAAATAATTGAAGTAGAATGTTAGAATTAGCTTGAATGAACATACTTTTTTTGCAATGTTGAAAGGTACATTGAAAGCTTCTTCTCCTTCACCCAATATCTTTGTAGCTTCAGATGAATACACTTTATCTGCTACTTCTTCCTAAAAGTTGTATTAGAGCAGAGGTAAGCTCTCCAACATTTATTCATGACTGGCAACATGTTCAGAATATGTAAGTGAAATCAAAGCTATAGCCCACATTTGATCTAGCAGTATTTTGATAAAAAAATAAAAACATTAACAGAAATAGAAGGCTCAAGATTTGAACTTATATATTTGTCTGAGGATATGAGGGGGAGCATACCTCTTCCACTGATGACCCTGATTTGACTTGTATTCGAAGGAAACCCTGGTTTTAATAAAAAATGTTGAGAAAATCAATTGGAATCCAAACAGCTTCATTTGAAATAGCACACAGAAAATAGGACAAATCATGACATAAACAACCAAAACATAAAATTTGGATAACACAATATACAAAATCAAGAAGAAAATTGTGTATAAGATGTAGTAGCTATTTTACACTAAATTTAAAAGAAGTGGAAAATTTAGCTTACAACAAACCCTTGAATTGAGCCCCCTTGAATTAAACCCACCCTAAAGCCAGAAACTTTAGTGAATATAACCATTTGAGCCCATTTTGGTACATTATTGTAGTACCAAAAAGAAATAGTTTGGTTAGAAGATTTCAACTGAAATATGACCAACTACAAAAATAAGTTTTATAACACCTCTTAAATAAGCCTTCCCCCCATTTTATAAGCCTCCATACAACAATTGAAACACAAAATAAGCCCCAGGGGGCTAACTTGAGGATTTGAAGTACTAACCAGCCGGTGAATATCATCATCAGGATCAACCCATTTTGTCTGAAAAACAAAAGGATACATAAACAGGATAAGCACTATGGCACAAAAGATTTGTTCACTTTTCCTATCTCAAAAAGTAAGGAGTTCAAGTCCATGCAAAGGCATAGGCTTTCCCATTGTAGTAGTCAACCAAATGAGAGTTATATTTACAGTTACAGTTGCGATTGATTGAAATATTTTCAGTACCAAAATAATGCATGTATGGTCAAACAAGAAAATTAGGAGTGTGTGATGACCCAACTGTGAGTGACTACTTGAAAGGCCTGCATCATCATAGCATGCTGAAGGACATCCTCAAAGTTTAGAATGCTTTCTATAGCCTAACCACCATTTGTTTAACACTGAATATCTTATGGCCTTGATATGGTTGTTTTCCTTCCATGATGGATTTGCAGATGCTAATGAAAAGGTATAGCTCTATTCTGCCTGCTAGCATCTGTACACTGTGTCTCAAAAAGTAGTGATCTAATTCCATTATTCCGATAATGTTTTTGTAACTATCAGCTCACTGTTGAATATGATCATTTCTATTTATCTGGCCATTATGCCCAAGTTCAAATCCTCAAAAAAATTTTGGTAGTACAAAATTATCTTGAAGTTTGGTACTCAGCTCAAAGTATAGTGCATTTAAATATGTTGTGGCAAAATGGAAGAAGCTAATAAACAACCAAAGGCACAAAATAAAACCTCATCGACATCTTGAAATGGAATCAGACGTGGACTATATGATCCATCTTCATATGTTGCATAAGCTGTTAAAGTAATATATATAGATAAGGTTAACCATTAATCAAAAGAAACAAAAGCTCTAAAATTTTAATTAAAGGAAAAATTGCAAACACCAATATACAACTTAATCAACAGTTTTTTGAAAATAACTAAAATGTATGAAAAGCCTTACCTTCAACTGCCATTTCTTCCTCAGATAATTTTGGAAGTAATCTAAAAATGATTAAACATTACATTTTTAATCTAGTCAGTAAATAGTGCATTCAAACATATGATATCAATAAAATCCTAAAGATCATGGCAAAAATATCTCCAAATGAGCAATCTTATAAATAGTAGGTTGGAAGACAACAAAACTATTGAAATTTCATTGAACATCTACTCCAAAAAAGTATATAAGCTTTGAAATGGTATGAGGTTGTATAGTTATAGGATTGTAAACAATGATATTGGATCATCTAGTTTGAACCACAGACATTCTACTGAGCTACAGGCTTTATCACTATCATTTTTAATGCAAGTTAATAAATTGTTATAGACCTTTCGTTGTCTTCCATTGAAGCATTTGGCTCTTCAACTGATACTTTCGATTCCACATTTGCTTCATCCTCCACATTTTCTGTTTTCTGCTGACTATGTCCAGGCTGTGGGCTCTCTGCTTTTTCTATCTTTATTGGGTTTTGTACCGAATCACTATCAGAGTCTTCATCATGCTGGAAATATCCAATATTTACATTCAAACAAGAAAACAACAACATTGAAAATAAGTAAAAGGCCTGGTTTTTATACATGGAGTCACAAAGAAAAACAGAAAAATTCAGTTTAACTGTGACTTCTGCAATCATATGAGAACTGGTTAAAAACAGTTCTGCAAATCCTTGAGACTCTTTGTGATGCCAGTCACAAACAGTTACAAAAATAGAAAAAGTTCTATTGTTGCAACTCCTTGCAACTCCTTGTGCTATGTGTGATTATATAAAACTGGGTATTAAACAGGTTCAAAACTACTTTCAGTCACAAATAGCAGAATTTGGCCACTTTTTCAATCAATTTTTGCTATATTAATAAGAATAATCACCCACACTGTGCATCTTAGAACCAGTTTAGAACTGAAACAAAGGCTGCAATTTTTTCTTGTGATTAACTGTAACTCCTTATGATTATATGGAAACCAGGCTTGAAGGAATGTAACATTCTCTACTACTCAAAACAGTTACATAATTTGTCCTCTATAATTTCACAAGTCTATTCCCCATGATTGTTTCATTTACTTCTTTGAGATGTGCTCATGTGCCTATTTCGTTTTAAAGCTCAATGATACTCCTCCATCAGATGCAAAACTCCAATATAAGTTATTCCTCACACTGAAATGTGAAATTATAGGCCAAGTATGCTATGCAAGCAATCCTCTCCCTGATACAAATGCCCAGATACTTCACCTCTAAAAGCATGAATAGAATAAATAATACTACTGACCTGGTTTTTAAGTTCATCTAATTTTTGTCGTAATTTACTCTGATGGCGTTCTCTTAACCTTGCTCTTGCAATATAAGCTTTCAATTGTTGCAGCAATGATTCCCAATAGCCTTGAAGATAGAGTGAACTCATTTTGATACACATGATTTGGAGATAACATATAATAACAAAGAAAATGATTATTACATGAATTAATTCAAACATCAATGTAATTGAGAAATACATCATAATTGGCTGACCATGTAACTATGTTCTATTAATCTACAATATAGGGAGAACTTTTAAATAATGACTTTACAAACTGATGCAGTCGCTGATAATAAATGCTTTAAAATTGACAATGAAGCACAACATTTAGTAATTGTGGACCTGGTATTCAACTTGAGCAAAAAGAAATTATTTGGCAAGCACACACTAAAGCAAATGCAAATTCAACTATCATACCAATATCAATGGCCCCTCCTGCATTGATTTTGTTTGTTATCTGCTTCTGCATTGCTACCAGTTGACTATGTGTTTTTCCTTTGAATATGCTAGCAACATCTGCTTTTACAGCTGTATTGATAACCTCTCTCTGGTTCCGTAAATCCCCTGAAAAATCACATGGTATTGGCATGGTCAAACCAACATCCTATTTACAGCAACCATTAGAATTGGGATTAATTTTATTAAGCTATCTAGACCCAGCATACATTGTTGCAAAAATATTGACAGTTAAATCCCACATTCAAATGTATTCCTCAAAAGCACTGCTTTCTAAGTAATTGGAAAAATTCAAAATACCTAAACAATGTAAAATCACTAGTTCTTTCTTACATGACTCTATGCTTTAACCAATGTATTACTCAATTCTACTGATTGAACATTCATATGTTTTCAAACCCTACTGCAGCTCTAATAACTCAAATGCCCTCTTGTTTCAACTAAAATGGCTGGTAAAATATCTATCAGAGCCTGCTCCAGCATCAATCAAAACATACAAAAATTACCTTCTTGTCTTTTCACTTTCAGCTCTTCAAGTTCATTCTTGGTCACAATTGTCATGTCCTATCAAAAAGTAAATTGTAAAGTGATAAATACATTTCCTCAAACACTTTGTAATTCACCCCCACACAGAAATATGACTGGTAAGTATAAATTTATCAATGAATGTTTATTCACCTTCCAAAATTCAGCATTTTGTCCTTGCTCTAGTTGCTTGTAAACTTTGATATCTTCAATAAGATCTTCTAAATCATCAATACCTAGCCCCTAATTTAAAAAAGGAAATGTGTAGCCGTATATGACTTGACTAAAAAAGATATAACATAGTTCATCCTTTGACTTCATCACTTCAAACAATATGTACTACTGTAGCTCATAAAATACTTAGAATACAAATCTATAAAATATCAAGAATTTTCACTGCTTTTTTCACAGCCTCTAACGTTTAAAAATCAGTTTCAAATAACTAAAATACATCACTTGAGAGAGTCTACTAGGCAATCAATTATTTTAATCAATTAAGCCAATAAAGCTAAATCATTTGAGAGAATTATTTAACAAATGCAAGAGTGGTATAAACAGGTTACTCGGCTTTTGATGCTGCTTACATAATTTATTCAAGATTTTCTTTACCTTCATAAATTAATATCAAAGAGCATTTGGATCACAAATAAAATCAAATTTGGGCTATAACTGCTACTGATTCTAGCATACTGAATTAAAAAGATTGAAGACAAATGCAGACAAAATAGAAGGCAAAAGCATTATTTACCACCAATATACTGTATGGCTCATTCATTTGAAGTTCAAAGTCTTCCTCAGCAGGATTGACATATTCAGCAAGCAGATCAATTGGCTTTGCTACAAAAATTACAATAAAATGTAGTAATTATTCATTGTACTCTATTCATCCCTGTATAAAACTCTTTTATATGGATTTCTTCAAATAAACATTAAATAAATGTATTGCAGGAGAACAGTCAATAAAACCAGGCTATGAAGAAATAGAAGAAAATACCTCTCCCATCCTTGATTCTAAGTTTAGATCGTTTCCTGGCTTGTTGCAGGTGAAACTATAATAAGAAAAGCACAAAACTAAACTATCTAAGCAAATTATATGTCTACTATCAGATACAAATCTCTGTACATCAAAATAAATTTGTATTTTCTATAAATCTCTATATAAAAATTTATCAATATATAAAATAAAATTAGATATGATACATAAAAATTAGATATCAATGTATAAAATTATCTGTCATTGCCACAACTAACAGCTAGTGACTTTTGAAGTGTTGGAAAACTAATGTAAAACAAATTTTTTCTATAAAATAAACCTCATCTTCTTGTTTCTCCCATTCTTCAAACATAGCTGCTTCCTTTTCACGTTGCATCATTGTCTAAGGCAAAAAATTGGCAAATAATCAAAGCTCATTATCTTTCAATTATAAATACATAATAATTAAAATGGACTAAATGTCAATGATTTTTACCATTTCCTCATCTCTAGCAGCCTTCTCTCTTTCTCTTTCCTAAAAAATTTCATCAGATAAGTAAACCTCTATTAATCATGTTAAAAGCTTTTAATAAAATAATTAATTTAAGCAGAAATTTTCTGTCAAATTCAAGAATCATTTATTCAAGTAGCAACAGATTCATACCAATCTCCTTTGTTTCACTTTTTGCAACTCAACCTACAGAGAAAACCAATAATAAGCCATATGAAGGAAATTCTCCTAACTAATGCATCATATAAATGCATTGCGGTTTTGGAATTAGCTTTAACGTTGATATTTCCACAGGGCTAAAAAATAGTAACAAGTGATATAGGTGTGGATAAGTGACTACAATAATATACCTTCATTTCATCTTGCTTTTGTTTCTGAAACCTCTGCTGCTCCTCAGCATTTTTCAAACCAACTACCTCATTTTTCTGAAATAGAGTTCGCTCTGCATTTATATAGGAATGTACAGAAGAAAAAACATTTTCATACTTACATTTGGGACATTTTGAGAAAACTGTTAAGAATATTAACAGAGGCAGTAGGTGGATCATGCCTATATGCTGCTATACTTCCTGTCTTTAGC
>WIPJ01000237.1:186029-201808 GCA_018155075.1 Cassiopea andromeda
TATATATATCAATACTTTATATCTTGAGAATTGCTTCTCATTCAACAAATACCAACCTTGCGCCAAGTAAATGTCTCTCTCAAATTGTGATCCCCAAATGGGTTGTTTGAATTTGTATACCCCTGAGTTATAAAACAGATGAAGGTAAAGTTATCACCTACAGTTATATTTATAGCTAGATAACATTGTAAGCATGGACTATCAAACTAAATTCAATCACTACAAAACAAATCAGCAATACAATTGATCTATTAGTACAAACTATTGAATGAGACTACCAAAGCTCTGATGAGTCAGATTAGAACAACAAAAAAGATAATGACAACAACAGTGGTAACTAAGCCCAACACCATTGATTACAATACCAAGTCTTCTTCATCCCAGCCCATTTCAGCTTTTCTTTTCCTCTCCTTTGCTTCCTTCAACATAAAAGCAGATATTTTGCATTACAATATTGAAACAAAGTCTTTGCAAATGAATTCTAAATGAAAGGAAAAAGTTCCCTATAGTTTTTAGTTGTGATATTAATGTTGTTAATGAAGCCAGTCTGCAGCTCATTTATTGAAAAAGCAGTTGTTCTACAAACCTTTTTTGCAAGTCTCCTAGCACGCTTTTCTTCTGGTGTTTCAACTGATTTTAATAAAGTTTTCATCTTTCTGGTACCAAAGGTAAAATTAAAACATTATTTTTATGCAATTCTACATAGTATACTGAGAATGATCTGGTATTTATAGAAAAGCAAGCTTCTAAATAGCATCAAATGCTGACTTTTGACTATGCATATAAAAACACCAAAATTGCAAGCACAAGGCAGGGTCATGGCCAGGGTTATAAAAATGGGGGCATAAATGAAACCATGCCCTATACCTCTCTGAAGATTTGCTGCTACCCCCCCCCAACTATTTTCTCATTGATTTTAAAGAAATCCCAAGCACCATCTTGGCAAAAAGTGGAGAGGGCATTTGCCCCCATACTCCACGGTGGCACAAGGTACTAGAAGCCTATAAGTTCTCAGGATGGATGTATGTTCTCAGCCAGCATCATAGAACTGATTACTATAATGAACAGAATGTGTTATCCTTGTACTTTAGGCATATAAAATAGAATGGAAACCTCTGTTCTTCTTTGTATCTCAATGCTTTATCGTCATTCTGCGGGGATCTACTTCTAGATCTGGAATTGGAAAACCTGCGCTCTTTTCTCCGTCGCTCTTCATACTTATAGCTTCTTTTAGGCGATCTTGATCGTGAACGATATCTTTGTTTCTTTTTGTGAGAATCTCTCCCCATTATCTCTTTTTGTCATACCCTTAACAAGCAAAAATAATATCGGTTTCAATAAACGTTTATTGACTACTGTATACAGCCATTTTCAATTTCCCGAGAGTTGTTGTTGTTGCGTTTGTTAAAGCGAGGCAATGTCATCATGCCGATAGAGAAGATGGCTGCAATAAGGTGTGCAAAATTTAGGTACAAAGGCAAGTATTGTAAATCAACTGCTTAATGTTTATTTATGTTATATGAATGTATGATCTTTATCATCTCAGCTACATCTGCGATTTAATTTTTTTTAGATATCTTATCACAGTTCCAAACACAAATTCATCTCAAGGTACCTATAGATACCTTACTATTTCCAATTCCCTTTTTCTGAGGTGGTGTGTGATGAGTAGCATATTTCATACATATGCACAGGGCTGTCAAGAGACTTTAGAGGCCCCCTGCGAGTAAAGCAAGCAGAAAACCTTCAGGGTCTAGACATTAACTTCAGAAAATTGTGGCTGGTGTACTTTATGAGGTCTCCAAGCCTTGAAGCATTGGGTGTTGTGAGGCTCCTTGGCCCTTGAAGCCCTGGGGAAATTTTTCTCCTGCTCCCTCTCAGTGGCCCTGCATATGCATGTTGAATTGAACTCCCATAGCTTTTTGCTCTAGAAATTATATTTACCTTGCCCTCTGGAGGTTCAATTACTGTATCAATTATATTTGTCTTATATATTGATTGTTTATGATATATGCTTTAATTGTATGCAATTTTAAGTCACCAAGTCTATGTGTCTCTGAATTTGAAACTTTTTGAGACCTTTTTCATTTTAGGTTTGCACGAGACCAGGCTCATCATTTGCAGATAAGAGGCGAAATCTACAAGCTCTTGGGATTTATACTCTTAATGACCCGGTAATTGTACACTCACAGTTTCTTTTATATGACTGCCTGCTAGACCACCTTTGTCCAGTGGAAGATTCTTGGTGGCTTTTGTTTTCCTTTTGATGTCCTGGTATTTATTATGTTGTATTTTTTATAGTATTGATGCTATTCAAAAATATTTTTCTGAGCTATCTGTTTAATTTTTCAGAACTGAGTGGTGGATTATCTATGTTTTGTGTTGTTATTATTTTATCTAGTGTTATTTACTTAATTTTCAGCTTTCAATTTTTATAGCTAATAGTTTCATGCCACACCTTTACTTTTTATATTATTTATTATAGATGTGTAGCTTTTATAGTCAGTTGAAAGTTTATATGTGTATGAATGGGTTGTACTTTTAGAACTGAATATGTTTGGAGCTTCTTTGCTGCAGGTTGCCACATTCCACATTCAGTATTCCAAACCATTGGATTAATAGATAGCCTACATTAAAATGGTAGTTTCTTTGCTTGATTAACATTTAATTCATGGGATCAGAAAGGGAGGGAATTGAAGAGGAGGATGTAGTATTTTTCATGTATTGCATTCTAGTCACTTTTTGCCATACTTTACAATCAAAATGTAGGTTTTTTTACCTTAGATTGATCAAGATAAAGATGATATCAACAGAGTTTACCGAATTAGTGTAAAGGATATGAAAGGGGTGTTTGCACATGGTTTTCCAACTAGAAAAGCTAATAGAGTAAGTGGTTCAATGAAGTTGTGTAGATGTATGCATTGATCAGGGCTCATGCAGGTCCTTGAACTCCTTGAAAGTGCTGGAATTTGAAATGTCATTTCAAGGGCACTTGAAGCTCATTGAAAATTAGAATTTTACCGTAAAGATTGATCAAGATCCTTGAAATTTGTGAATGTTTACAGTTTTCTTTGTTCACAGCAATAAATAATACAAAGAATAATTTAAAGAAATATCCAAAAGAAAATTTGAAGAAAACCATACAAGAAACCTTGTGATATGCCAAGAAATTTTTCATTTTTGATATTTTGGTCATCCTATGCATTCACATGCAATGGAATCCTGTGCATACATTGTGAATTTTAATGTAGAGCCCCTTGAAAATTTTTATTGTAGTCCTTCAATAATCGTTGACAATTCCTTGAATTTGGTAGTCAAAATCCTGCATGAACCCTGATTCGTTTATTTAATTTTTTACTTTGAAGGCTCTATTCTATGTCAGTAGCTTATGGAAACATATTCTTATGAAAACTTTTTCATTTCATTCTAATTGGGGGAGTATTTATTTCAGATTTAGAAAACCTGCAACTTTTGATGACAAGTAAATTCTGTATTGAAAATCTTTCTCTGAAGCATATAGATTTCACAGATTATCACATGATCATAAGAAAGCCAGTCTTGGAAGTTTTGAAATCCATCAAAAAGATGAAGGAAGGGGAGAAACCGCCAAGATTTGTTATTTGTATCCTTTGCTTTAATGCAAATCTTTGTAGTCTGTGTAAGGTAGGACAGAATTAAGGAGAAGTGGAATGCTTTTCATCATTCACATCAAAATTCTGTATGCAGAAAGCCTAGTATATCATTCTGTCTATAGGGTTAGTAGCAAAGTATAATTTACACAGGATATGGGGAGCTTAGGAGGTGTCAATGAATAGTGGCTCAATTTGAATACTTAGCCTTATAAGTTATTAACAATAAGTTGTTGGAGAACTTTAGTTAGAAACTGTCCTGTATCAGTAATGATAGCTTTGCATTGTTTACTTAGTTGTCACTGTTGTTTTTACATTTGAGCACTAATTACCTTTACAATTAGGAATATGCAAATCAACTGTTTGTGTTGATGTTCATAGGGTGTATCAGCTATAACTTCAATGCCATAAAATTTCTTTTAACTGAGTGTCAGATGGTGATGATGGAACTGGGAAGAGCATTGCCTTAAGTCATATCATTCATTTGTGTGCTCAGCTTAAATGGTTAATATTACATGTTCCTTCAGGTAGGACTATCTCAGAATACTTTGTTCAAGGATTTTACATTATGCTGCTCTGGGGATATATTTTTTCCTCAAAATAGTAGCATTCAAATTATTTAATTCCAAACATTTGAATGGATTTTCTATCTCTTTATGCTATTTTGTATTGGTAGCGTATATCTTAATCTAAATGTCCATTTTTTTGCTGTATGCAGTTCTTACTGTGCTAGATTTAATTAGTTTTTTTGCTGTATTTCTGTCTGTGTTTCTTTTCTTTTGTAGAAATGCTGGTTTTGCTAATTTTGTGTTTTGAATTATTACTGATGGACTTTTTTGAAGAAAATTTTGTTTCTGTGGCAAAATGACTGCCATGTAAATAATATAAATCATTTACTGGTTTTTTCCTCACTTAGTTTCATTGTATTTCTTAGTACTGTTCTAGTAGTGCAATGCTTTTTTGTTTCAGTTAATGCATTTACCCAAAGCAATTCAAATATTGAGCAATCAACTTGGAAACCAGGGAGAATAGATCAACCAGAGTATAGCAGTGCTTGGCTGAAAGCATTCAGAACTGTCAATCAGAGTGCTATTGAAAATGTATGTTTATTTGTTAACTTGTTTGTTTTGCAATTTATATTGGCTGCTGATATCCAAGTGTCATTATATACTCATGTATGTACATATTTTTAGCAGGACATTTTGTGATTAATTATCTATAATTATAGATATCAACCACAAAAGAATATAAGCTTGGTAGACAAGATGGCATTCCTGAGGGGTCACCTATTATTAGAGTGGTTGAACAGGTATTTCATGCTCAAAACTTTTAGTAATTAGGTCTATCATAGTGCTGAAAAGCAAATGGTTAAGGTCACATCAGTAATCAACAATGTAGCTTTTGCAGGTTATTCCAAGTGGTTCATTTCTATTTCTTTGCCCAATGTCATAATTTTATTTGCCACAGCAGCTTTCAAAAAACATTGTAGTACTACCTAAAGTGCACAGATATTTAGTGAATAATAGATGTTAAATTTGTAAGAATAAAGAATTGATGTTGGTTTGCATACTGTTTGGTAGCCTTGACTTTTCTCATTGACACTATGTATTGTGTACTTAATTATTTTTTGTTAAACAGATTGACTCTCTAAGTGGCCTTGTAGGCCCACATACAATGATGCAAATTTGTGAAATAAAATTAAATAAGTTTTTTAGGGAATGGCAAGAATGAACTTTGCGACAGATGCAATTGGAATTATTCTTAAAGAAATACAGAAAAAGGAAAAGTATGTTTGTATGCATGTAACTTTAAGCTATTTTCTAAAAGATAGCTCCATAGCTAGTATAACTTATTTTATGTTTACTCTCATGTTATTTCATGCAGCAGAAGTAAGACGGTTACCTGTAGGCAGATCAAAATCATGTGGAATGCTCTAGGAGCAAGAATAGTAATTTGGGAAATTTTGGAGCATAAGGAGTTATACACACCCCCCTCATATAGTTTTAGACTTGAGGAAATGTGACACAGTTGCATAAATAATGGCTCACAAGTAGCAATGATGGACAACATTCAATATTATCCCCCCAATAAATGCCAAGGTGACTGCCACTATTTTAAAAGTCAAATGTTTTCTGAATACTTTGTATGCTCTCTGTTTATTTATGAACTATAAGTAAGATTTATTACAAACATGTAAATACTCTTTTCATAGAATGTGTTTGTTATGATGTTCACATGGTTCATTTCTCTTTGATTCAAAAAGCAATCGAAAAACATTAAGTTTGCAGGTCCTATTTGAGACTTCATATGTATATTTTGTTTAATTATTACTTCCTTTTAGTTTAAAAGTTCTGTATGCGGTAGATGACTTCAATAGTTTTTTCACATCAACATCAATTCGAAACAAAGATAAAGAATATGTACAATTTTATTTTAACTTTGTTTTATATTTCTTCATATCTTATATCAAAATGGATGCCTAACTTTGTTCTGTACTCATCATTGTCAAATCAAATGTCATTCATTTAAATCGTTTGAATAATTTCTTTTAACCTCGTCAAAGTAAGTTGACGCTTATGTTGCTTCACATTCTAAATAGCCAAGCAAGACATATTAAGGAGAGTTTTGTAGCCTAATAGTTTGGACAAAGTATTAGAGAGATACTTTGGTATTTCTGCTTGGCTGGTGCTTCTTCTGTTTAATGTTTTAAAAATCTACGATTAACATGTTTCATTTAGCAATGTTTTGCGATTCATTTTTCAGTATAGTCCCCAAGAACTCTCTTTGGTTCATCATTTTACTCGGCTTTTTGAGCCAGAGAGATCTCTGGTAAGTTTTTTGGGGCCTGATTTTGCAAATCTTTCAAGTATGGAATATTTCAAGCTTTCTTTGCTTAAAACTCATTTGCATGATATTTCACGTTGATGCATTCACTTATTGGTGGATTCTTTATTAGTTGCAATATGTTTCTTTGTATTTATTCTAGAGAATTTGCATTTGTAAAATTTATTTCTTTCAGAAAGAAGGCTGTTATGCATTGGCTCTTTCAAGAAAGCGAAGTTTCAAACAGTACGTTAAGTCAATAGAGATTGCTGATCAAGTTGGTAGAGATGTAAGTACTACAGAGATTATGTTAGAAAATCTTCCTTTGTTAGATTATTTCAGTTTAGAACCGGACGATTACATGATTTAAATTTCAAGTTTTCGCTTTATGCTTTGTGCTTATATAATTCTATACGTTGTATTGAGACTTCTTTTCAAATTTGTATTATTAATTCTGCCATTCACAACATAATTAACTTATTAGATATCATTAATAACATCATTCATCAAGAAGTTGATGTTGATAAGCTGAAATTGCATCATAATCTATTAAATGCTGATCATTTTTTGTATTTGCTTTGATTATGTCATTACTTGTTGTCTTTGTAAAGTCTTGATACTGTAAGTTGGAAAGATGTAGAATTGTAGTATAAGTTTTGTGCGGAGCAACTTGCTAAGTCAAGTCAGCTTAGCTTAATTGGCCAATTTTGTTGTTCTTTGTAACAAAATGAAATTCATTCATAGGGAATGTCATTGCTTGGAGACCATGTTCCAGTTCTAATTGAAAACTTCAATACGGCCGAGCTGCATAATTATTTGTTATTACTGAAGCAGAACTTTCTACTTCATAAAGGTAATCTAAATTAACTCTCTTTTGTTTTGAAACCTAAAATTTTTATCCCTGTAAATCTCTGCCACAAGCTTTATGAAATTGGTCTCTGTGTCTTGATGTTGAGATCCCTCTGCTATTTTTCTTGCAAGTTTGATTTTTTTTTCTTGTTTCTCAGTTCCTTTTTATTCCTTTCTCGATTTTCGATCGATGCCCGTTGCATAGGCTAGCTTTTCTATCTCTCCATTTCATCTTTGATAGTTTGATAGTGCACATGCTCTCTCATTCTCTTCTCGCCAGTATAGAATTAATTGGAACCTTTTTAGACCGGTGTTAGTATCAATAATGAAAAACACGAGTGCGTCAAATCTTTGTTCAGAAAGTACATCAAGATTAGCTCCCCTGATTGTTGGTTGCAGAGAATATTTAAGCATGCTTTCTATGGATTTTTGTTATCCTCTTGTCTTAGTAGAAGGGATGGTGTCCTGTAGCTTTGAAACCATAAGAGATTTGACACTTTCAAGGGTCAAATTTATTGACGAAGACACGAGAAACCGCTTGAATTTTCAACATTCTCACGGTTTCGTCTACGTTAATGGCTTACCACTTGAGTTTGATGCACTTTGTATCATGCAATGTGTAGTGAGCAGGTAACTTACCAAGGCCCTAAAAGACATAAAAGACATGAAAGACTTGACACATAGAAAAGACATATTTTTCTGAAATGCGGGCATAAAGGACATATTTTCAGATATATCATGAAAAATTCTGATTGATGGTACAATAATTTTTTTCTCAGCAGAACGTGCATATGTTCAAACCTTCGAATACCAAACTTGGTGGCGTAAGTTTTGGTCGGGGCCATCCATAAAGGACATCCTGGCTTTTGGGCAATTTTTGACCACCCCTCCCCTCTGTCCGGAAGCACAGGTCATTTTCATAAGAGCGTCTGTTTTCTCTTGACCCTCTCCCCTTTTTTACAGACACCCATTGTGGATGGCCCCGTCACAGTCATATGCATCGGAGATAAAACGGACAAAATTTCAGGAAAAGATCTCCCTAGAGACATGAAATGGACATATTTTGAAAACTAGAAACGCATAAAAAAATCAAGCGAAACTCTGGTGGAGGCCCTGAGTGAGCTATCATTTGATTTTTGATGAGAATCTTCCAGAAGTTGTCTGATAGAGAAGTTCATTTTTGGTATCTTCTTAACAGACACTTTCCCTTGTCATTTCCTCGTGGTTCTTCGATAGGATTCCAAAGGGAATTTTCTTCAGTAATCTTTTTACTTTTACTTTGCCGACTGATAGTATTGTTTTTGGTGAAACAGCTTTGCAGAGAGCCTTCCGTTTGCTGTCTACCTTCACAACATTGTACACAAAATTTGATGTGATGTAAAATGATACTCAGGCTGCATTCAAATCCCCGTGGCCCCTATGAAGGACTTTTGAATAACACAGCAGAGATACAGTAGTCTGTTTGAGCAACTTTTAGAGGTTTTGTTTAGCTGTGAGATCTTTGAAGCTGTTTGTCAAAGGTGGTTTTGACGTCTTATTTTTTTAGCAGTACCAGCACCTTTATCTTGTATAGCATCTATTTTATCAGCTATATCTTTAGCTCTGTCTTATCTAACATTCTTCAAATCTGCACTCTGATTAGACTCTGTGGCGTAGCAGCATCAGTTTTTCTTACTTGAACAGATTTATTCCGTAGTCATGTTTCGAAAATTCTTCTTTTATTTTCGTTTATTATCTACCAAATTTCAGTGAACTTAACTTAATTTTCATGCTTTTTGGAAATTTTCCTAGGTCACCATTACTTACACAAGTCACCATTCAGGAATAAAGTGAAAGTGTCGTTTTTCCTTGAAACATATAATTCGATTTCCGTATATGATCATCCCTGATTAGATCAAATATCTCTGTAGGTTATCCCTGTAGGTTATATGCAGTCCCAGTTTGTCTTCATCGTATTAGGATCTTTTTAGAGGATAATTAACATATGGATAATTATTTAGAATTTAGTCTTTTCTTATAGAGTTAGGAAAATGCAATCCCCTGTTCTCATTTCTTTTAGTTGGCTAGAATACAACTACATTTGAATGATGCTTCATTCATTTTTATTATTCAGAAATATGCTTCTAGATCGTCATGTTCAATTTAATCCCATTTTGCTTTGTATATTGGTTTTTTCTAGCTTTTTGTATGCTTGATATAGTTTTCTTATATTTCTTCGCTCCTCTGTATCGTAGTTTTATCTTTAGGCACTGTATAGAGTGGATGAAACTCCTAGCTTTTTTCAAAAATAATCTTTGTTCTGATTTTGTGCATTTCTTCTTGCAGAAATTACTGAAAAGTTTGAAACAGAATTGAAGTTCTTGACTGACGGCAATCCCAGTGATGTTGTTAGACTCGTTAAAGGGGAGTGAGAGTCACCAGAGATACGTATGAAGAATCTTATGGAACATACTTTTTGTATTTCATTGTAAAGATATTGTTGAAATGAATTTATCTGTTGGATGGAGAAAATTTTTAACAAATCATCCCATAAGAATGCGCCTTCATTCAGAGGTTTTCTGCATAGTCTTCGTAAGAAAGAAATTTTCAGCAAAAGTTGAACTTTTATTTCACTCAAATATTCAAGCACTCAGACAAACTAACACAATCGCTCACTTACTCACTCACTCACCCACTCACTCACTCACTCACTCACTTACTCACGCACACACTCACTCGCTCACTCATGCACTCACTCACTTACGCACGCACTCACTCACTCCTTCACTCACTCACTCACTCACTCACTCACTCACTCACTTACTCACTCACCAATTTTCATCGATAGTGCACGGTTGTCTATTTAAATCACGAGGATTCTGGGCTGACTATTATGTCAAAGATTTCAATAATGTGTCATCATCTTTGATACTGTTGCTTGATGTGAAACACTCAAGGAGCTGGTGGACTTTTATTTTATCCCTGGTTAACCATAAAGACCCATTTACATGTGTGTGAATTCTTTAACTCCTCAGAAAATCTGGAAACCTAGTATATGACAAGCATTTCTCACCAAATGACACCAAATCATAAAAGCAGGTTGTCAAGCCACTGATTTATTTTTGTCCTCTGTCTTCTCATTCTAGCATAAATTTCTTCCTTCTGCTGACATATGGCTCAATTTTTTTCGTTATGCTTCCAAGCTCTTAAACTTATTTTAGCTCGTATTATCTTGTTATGGTTATTTTTGTCATTGTTGTATTCATTATTTCAAATTTTACTTAAGTATAGTGACGCCAGATCCCATACATTATTATCTTTTGCTAGTCCAGTCTTCTACCAAAGTCATTGCTTCTAAGGGAGCCCTCTTCCCTTGCCAGCTTTATAGCTCCATAAAAGAATCATGAGTTTGTAGCTCGAGAAGTGGCTACTATGTCTTTTACTAAATGCTTCATAAAAGGCTTGTAAATGCTTTTTAGAGTCTCCCCCCTCTAAGTCTTCTTGGAGGTGAAATGTAAATCTTACTGGCAAGTCTAGTATCTCCTATTTTTCAGTAAATGTATAACTTTTCTTCTACTATATGATTTTTTTGCCTTACGGATTTTGGTTTCCGTCATTATGGTTTTATGTATGCCCATTCCCCCGCAGCTACCGGATAAGCCCTTTCTTGTTTCAGGGTTTAGAAACCTTTTGGTTGAATAATCGAAGTAGCTGGTTTTTTATGCTTCTGAAGGCTCTCCTCAATCCCTGCTTGGGAGTGTTTTGACTGTATGTCATATGTCTAGCGTTATATCGGCCCATATTCAGCTCTTTTGTTATGACTGAAATTTATAGCTTTCTAAATAGTGTTTTTGCTCTTATTAGAAGAAGCTAGGTAAGTTGATTGGGTTGTGATCGATGCTTTCCGGCTATATCGAGCGTGTCCCACAAACTCCCTTTTAGGGTGCTCCCGCTATGCTTTGTTACAATGACGACAGTTACGGCCCTTTTATATGTAAATTTGAAAAGAGGCAGTTCCTACAAGATCCAAAAATGTTGTTGTAAAAGAAGCTGGTGGATGTTACATTTCGAAGAGTAAACAGTATACTAATGAAAGTTGCTAATTTTTGAATAAGTAGTAAATGTGGCGTACTCCATGAATCGTATGATAGTCTATTGGGTTTCCTAGAAACCAGCATATCCCTATGCAATTAGGAAGGTACAAGGAACTCTAACTGCATCAGAATAGATCACGCTAAATTCTGCTTAAAAGGTTAATATTAAAAGTTTATTAGCGGCTAGTTGGTAAGAAAATAATCCTATGATTGTTGGTGGTTAGAGGCCGCGGGGATGTATCATAAAGAGAGATACGCTTGTAAATAAATGTTGAATCTCCCTTAAGACCATAGGATCACCCGCTATCAATAAACGCCCTGTGTGGCTGACTTTGGACGCCATTTTTCCTTGGCTGCTTTTTTTGCCAAGGTTCCCATTTCACAAGTTCAGCTTCACAATTACGCTGATTCTTCCACGTGATCAATATAAAGAATGGTATAAGAAACACTATCAAAACTGAATGGCATCATGTGATAGTTCTCTGTGCACAAACATTTTAATTCATATTGAATCACCCACTTGCAATAATAGTAGAGGCAAACACAGTCATAAAGTTTGATTCAATATTTGTTTAGCGTGGTGTCATTGATCAAATTAAACCTTATACTGTCTCTCATTTCAGTGGTATCGCTGCTGCTTCCTTGCTCAGTCAATTTTTGAAGCTATAATCTCAAAAGTTTTGTTTGTGAGTTTGGAACTCTAATTTGGTACTAGCTCATATAAGAGACCAATGTCTAAAAGTCTACTAGAAATTACGGAATATTAGCAAAGTATATAGCTCAAGCGATGACAGCTTCATGGACACTCTGTGAATGAGCAATGCCTTTAGCTCATTATATTATGAAAATATCTTCTCTATGACCGGCATGCAGATATTTTCATCCTTCTGAAAATTGGAGTTAGAACTGCAGAGTTTGTTCTAGTTCTTCAGTACTATAGTTAAAACACCATCCAAGGGAATATTCGCTACCTACTTAACCTTTCTCCCTTTTCTTAGTTTCCACATCAGGGCATTGCTATAGGCCCTAGGGCGTTTTCCTGTCATTACATACTATAACAAAAAGATCTTTACGTTATGGCTTGACTCATGTCGGCTACTGTGTATCATATTTAAGCTGTACTGCGTATCCTATTCAACGCATCGAATGGATGTGCTGTAGTGTTTCATACATGAAAAACAATAGGACTAAAAGATCCTGGCCAAGACTTTGTTAACTCTTGGGGATCTTTGTGTAAATCGCTCTGATTACAATTAAATCGTGATTGCGTCACGGCATATCACATGGCATAATTGTACAATTCATAGAACTTGTGGATGGGATATAACGAGTTTGTGCTAGATTTTAAGCAAGTTGCGCATCACATTCTTTACAAACAAAATGCCAGAATAATTACAGTTGCCAATAGTCGGGCGCTTTTAGAAACAACGATCAAACTACGGAAGGCTGTATACATATGACCCTAGTTGGGTCAGTCTCTGTTTTGCACATAACGTAAGTCATACAACCAATGCTAAAGTCATGCCTAATGCATAGAAATAGTTGGAGCTTTTCTTTGGTATAGAGAACAAGAAATGACAGTTTGGCTTGCATAGTTATGTAATTTAACTGATAGCTAAGATCTCTTTTTAGATAACCTATTTCACTTTCTTCGAAGTCTTGTTGTCTACCCTTACTATTTAGAATCATAGAGCTACAACACATGTTCCCCATTTACTGTCATGTTCAATGTAAATGGCTCCTTTTTGAGATGGTGCGCAGGTACAATTTGTGTTTGAATACGCACCATGCAGCAGATTTGTCTTTTGAAAATTATTGGCTTCTTTCTAGAAAAGGATCCCTATACTAATAAACTTTAAATTACTTAAACAAACTAAAATGAGTATTGCTTGAGAAACTTTGTAAAAGCACTTATTTTGTATTTCCATGTTCAAAGCTTTTTATTTCTTGCATTGGATATATAGCACCATTATCCTCTCATCCTTGTCAGCCTTCTATCATGCTCTCATGCTAATCACTGTTATAATCTCCTTTTGAGTCGTTGTTGTTGCTAACTTCTTCACTCAATTTTCATAAAGCTACCGCCAAGGGTTTGGGTACCTAAATAGGATTGAAGCGGCATTTTACGAACGGACTAAAGAACATCCTCGGGGCAACAATTCTTGGATTGAATTAGGCCCATATCGTCACGTGAATAGCTAGAAATTTTCTTCTCCTTTCCCTTTGGGCTACCAAAGAAATGAATGATCTTTAGACAAAGCTCGAACTTCACTATAGTGATTGTCTAAACTACTGAACGCTACATGTATTTGTTTGTCTGGCTATTTTTGTGAGCCTATAGCACAGAGTGCTAACGAAGGCTCATATTTAAAAAGGTGGCTCCACGAGAGCCATACAATATTTTTAACATTAAATACGACTAAATGTATGTATTATTTTGATAAAGCGTGTTTTGTAGCGAATTTCGATATCGCCAATTAAGAAAAAGTTTCAGCTGGAATTTGTCTATGAGCCAGAGAGCCACATGTAGTCAGCAAAAGATCCATATTGGCTCGTGAACTATAGGTTCCAGATCCCTGCTATAGTAGATTCACAATGGTTGCAGTGTTGCTTTTTCGATTCCATGCGTCTTTTTTGGGAAATTTTAAGTAGCCGTTTCTGTACATTTGTTTTACCGAGATATTTTATTTCTTGGATTCATTTTCCAGTTAGTAATAGTGGACGTTAAGACTAATCTTACATCATCATTGTATTTACTATTAAGATTCTTATTCGTTCTGAAATTTGATGTCACAGAGTTTACTTTTACGAGTACTAGGCTGGTCAAAAAATTAAGGAACTCTAGCACAATACTCAAGAAAAATTGAGAATTGCTCCACCCGTTAGTATGTATGATATTTGTTGTGAAAAAGATTGTAACTTGTGATTTTGTGATTTTGATCTGCTTGGTCGTTCTTCGGGACGTTGAGTGGTTATATCTACCCAGAAGTGTTCGACTTTCAAAAGTGAGTTTCGGTCCCAAAAATAAGAAACTAATTAAGAAACTTTTAGTACTGGAATGCCAAAATTTTTACCTCAATTTAAGGGCCTTTGTAGAGAGGTCTGGTAAGGAGCTTAGATGCATGCTAATGCTAGAGTTGAGGAAAGAGAGTGCTGAGTAGACAAGATAGATTTAGGATGTGTTTTGATGAGATGTTGTGTTTGTGAGACTTTAGAGAACTGGATCGTAGTGGAATCGATATATATATCTGCATATAGTATATTGGTCACTATCTTATGTTAACTTTACGTGGCTTCGCGACACCTTTTACTTCTAGATGCCGATCTTAGCTTCTTATGAGAAATCGTGTATACAGCCATTTTCCCTTCTATTTTCCATCAGATTGAGGTCAGGATTTATCGACTTTAATTATGACAGTTTCATTTCTCACTCATATCAGAGTTTTCTGCCTTTAACACTACACATGTTTTTTTTGTAAGAATACCTAGCTTTTTGCTGAGTCTCAATGTTCTTAAATTTTTCTGGTTTTGAGCCTGAGATTATTCTTAAGTTATTCTTAAGTTTTAAGTCTGAAAATGAAAGGGAATATATTCAAGCCTTTGTTGATGTCGTTCTTCATCTTATAGTAAATCATACTTGAGACAGAGTATTAAATATTGTATAGATAGTGCAGAAGTTAATCTACAAACAATGCTTTAACTGGAATACACAAAAACTTTAATTCTTAATGACGCTTAACCCCTGAAGTATTCTTTTATTCTTCTTAAATTTCAGCGATTCACAGTCGTAATACTCTTATAAACTTTATTCTCCAAAAAAGTGTTTACATATGTATTGAATGTTAGTCATGCCCGCTAAGCCAAACCAATTCTTATATTCTTTTTAGCTTCAAAATACGTTGTATAGGTCATCTAGTTGAATACATTATCTTTCAGCCTAAATATACAAGTGACCTTTGATTTAGTCATTTTTCATGGCTCTTTTTATGAAAATGCAAAGATTTCTGTCTTTCCATCATGCCAGGCCGTTAATGAGACTTGGCTGCTGACTGTAGTTTGCAACTGAGACAAGGGGAGGAGGCAATTTCCCGGATAATGGGCTTGTCATTTTTGTAATTGATATATCCTACTATTTTTTTTAATTTTTATGTGAAAGCAGAGTTTCAGCTATAAGTGCAGTGCTCCTGAACTGCGTCGAGCTACTGCGCAACCACAGTCTAGACTCAAGTTGAGTGTCGTAAGTCAAATGATCTTGGCGGTTAACGGGTTTGTTAAGGTCACATAGCCTCTTACCTTTCAAGTATGATTGCTGTATGGATCACTCGAACACATCGCAAGCTTGGAACAGTTGATAAACACGCTGCACCGTACTGACACTCGTAAATCCACGCGGCCAGCGATAACA
>WIPJ01000237.1:217706-232244 GCA_018155075.1 Cassiopea andromeda
TGAAGGTCCTGACTATGAGAATCTCACATGAACAGCAATTTTGCAAATGCAAACGTTGCCCCAGTGGTGCAGGCGTTAACTCCTGGTACTTCTCATATTCTCTTGTGGTTGTATCTTTCCCTCATTTATCACAGGTCTGCAATATCAAGTATGACGCATCTCCTATCTATAATGTCATTCACAATGATATCTTTCTTTACCTCAATGGCGTAACCACACATTCTCATTCTAACTATGCTTGGAAGTTTTGTAAGCCAAAGTGACACAACTTTCAGTGTATAAGCTTATTCAGCATATCGTGTCTACATTTGTATTCCTTGTATGCCACTATCTTATATTGACAAGCGATCAATTCAAGATAGCGTAGAGTCCCGAGTATAGACCCTGGGCTTTTAGAGATTCGTAGGCATTTTGTGGTGGGCTTATATTCGTGGGGGTTTATATTCGGATGGTCTTTTGGATTTACAGGTGACTTGTATATGCCTAAAAGTACACCATTCGGTATCCAATCAGAGAGACTAATAACAAAATTTAATGCTCAAAGCTTCACAAATGAACAAAAGTAAATACAGAGACTCTATATTTGCTCTGTCCATGTTCGTTTATTATCCTACTAAGTATACATTCGGAAGGGTATTTGGGTAGTTTGCAGGGAGACCTATCTACATGGAGGCTTATATTCGGGATTTTACGGTATACAATTTTCAAACAATATCTTGCATTGATTGGCTTCCGGCACATCAACGTGCTTATAGCCCTTGTCCTAAAACTTATTCTTCATTTGTTTAATTGGTAACGGCATTCCATCTTGCATTGTCATTATTTCTCTTCATTATCAGAAGAGCTTATATGTTCATTCTATATTTCTTCTTATTCTTTTCACCAAATCCCAACTCTTTGTATGGCGATGATTCTATGTTTCTCCTCTGTCTGTCTGTCTGTCTGTCTGTTTGTCTTGTAAACAAGTAGTTTTAAATTAACCACAGATTTTTTTTATTATCATTAAAATTGAGTTTGAAACGCATATGCTATGCAGTGTCCTATGTCAACCAAAGCAGGAAAGGACAAAAAGTCATCTGGTTTCTGCTTTTTGTAATACCTACTCTTGAGAACCCTATAGTAGGGGCCCCTAATTGCAGATTTTTGAAAATTTCACTACCCATTTCATTTATGAAAACCTCTAAGATAAGGAATTTTGTAGCCAACCCAACTTGCTCCACTCCAACTAAAGGTTTAAAGTTCTAAAAATGATGATATAATGAAATACATAAATTATAGTAAGAAGACAAGTACATGCCTTTTGGTATTAGCTGATTGCAATAATTCTGAATTGCTTAGGTCACCATACTAATTGTTGAAGTTTTACCCACCCCACCTATTTATCAACCACCCCCCCCCCATATTACATTCATTATGGGAAAGCCATACCAATTTCCATTTTTATCAACACACAGAAAGAACCAACAAACGGACCTTCAACAGCATTCCCTGCGGTTCTGTTTTTAAACAAGAGTCATCTTTCCATACCTCACCCACACAAAAAAACGTCAATTTGTATTTAGCACACTTTCTCTTACGTGCCCATTCATTAATCAATCAAATATTTTGCTTACGCCAAAGATCCTAAAATGTCGTGTCTACCTGGTGCCTTCATTGAATTTAGGATTCGTTTACTCTATTTTTGGATCTCTTGTCTTTTCATACAAATCCATTGTCTATTGACTATGATTAATTTAAGCCTTTTTATGATGCTTTCACGTTTATCCATTTCCTTAAGAGCCAGTTTACCTAAAATTTTTGGTCTATGACACACTATGCGACCCTAGTATAAAGTTTTCTGACCTTCATCAGAGTTGTTGCTTTCAACATTAGCTTTTTCAGTTAGTTTATCAATAAATTCTTTAACAAATTTCTGTAAGACACGTTCTTCATTGCGTTCATTCAGTATTTCTTTCGGTGGTCAAATACACGTAGTTGTGCTGTTCAGATGAGTCATTGCTCTGTCACCAAAGACACCTTTACACCGCAAAGGCTTTAAGATTTGCTGCGTATCAAGTATCTTCTTGCAATTAATACTTTCCAGATAGTCATTATTGTATGACTGGTAGCTCCCTTGAAATAAACATAGGAGCTGTGGTGTAATTAGAAGTAGTAGCACCATTGTCATTGAAATAGTGCTCGACGGAAACTTTGATGTATTATCTTTTGGAGTGGAGTTACTTTGGATCTATAAGTTTTCCTTAATGCTTCATTTTATATCCATGCATAGATTGATTCTTGTAAATTCAATGTGCTTAACTATCTGTGGTTCGTATTTCTCGGCCTATCTGCATGTATAAGGATGCTATCCTATCAAACTCTATTATCTTGGCTCTTTTAGATACAAGGGAGTCTGCTTTCGTCCACGCACTATTCTCGGCATCTTTGGCACATTCTGTTGCCAAGGCATGTATGGATGGTAAAATATCTGGCTGCTCATGCGCCAAGAAACCAGCATATCTGCCGGAGGGTAAAAGGTTGGATGAGGTTCGCTTCAGCAGTTGCACAAATTTCTTATCGGTTGGCATTCGATTTGCTGGAAGGTTTGCAGATGCTGGGTTTAGAAGAAAGAAAAGACACATTAGACTTATTTCAAGCGTACTGAAGCACCATAACAGCAAAATTGGCAGAGAGGTAAAAAGTTATGTTTCTCTCCATGGAATGATTTGTATCTTTTTTGCTGCTTGTTTTTTTCTTATACATTTACTATTGTTCACTCATTTAGTTAGTTGTGTTTCCTTTTTCTTGCAAAGTATCTCATTTTTTATTGAACATTCAGAATCTCAAAGCTTTATAGGATTTGTGCTAATTGATAACTGACACAGTCTTAGCAATCATTTTTAAGTGTTTGTAGGAAGCAATGGTGTTATAAATCAGTTGACTCCATATGAAGGACAGAGACAGAATCTGAAAAAATATTCGCTTTGGGTGTTGTTTTATGCGGGGTTATTCCTTCAAAGTTGAAACGTGATTATATCCTACTAAGTTGTTTCTAATTCAAGTGGTCAGTTTTGTGGCTTATCCATCTAATAGTTAAATCATTCTTCATTTTTAGAATCCTTAATTTATATATTTATATTTTGTAGAGCCTACTTGGCCCCGATAATGTTCACTGCAGATGCCACGGCGTCTCCGGTAACTGTGCGGTAAAGAGTTGTTGGAAACGGCTTCCGTTTATGAGAAGTGTTGCATCAAAGTTGCGAGACCTTTACGACACTGCATATATGGTAGTTTACGATAACTTAAAGCGTAAATTTGTATCCAAATGGCTTCAAATGAATATTGGCAAAAAAGATCTAATTTACGGCTATGAATCACCGAATTACTGCATTGCAAATGCTACGCTTGGAGTTTACGGCACACAGGGACGATCCTGTAACCACACCGCTAGTGGATATCACAGCTGCGAGGTGCTTTGTTGCGGTAGAGGCGTGCGAATACAACGCACGGAGGTAATTGAGAGATGTCGTTGCAAGTATGTATGGTGTTGCGATGTTAAATGCAAAGAATGTAGAAGGACTTACGATGAGTATATTTGTAAGTAGACAGTTAAACTGTAATGCTTCATTTAAGAACAGTGAAGAGCCTTGTTAATTCCTGCCATTGGTTGTCAGATCAAGCTCATGGTACTCAATCCCTTCGCAGCGCCCAAAGCTCCATGTTGATATCACCCTTGTGCTATTTAAAGTTATATTTCCTTGTAATTAGAGAACAGGGGCGTCGAAACCGGGGGAGGGCTGATTACCTGAGCTAATCTCCAACCATAGTGACCAGGCCCCTCCACTATGAAAGTCGTTCCGACGCCCCCTTAGATGCTGCCATAAATGATAAATTAAAGTATTTAAATGGTTTCCATGTAACCGTAAGGTATCGTAATGTGCCTACGATTGCTTTATGCCAGCTGCAATCTTCCGTCAAACAACTAAATATAGTACATACCGTTAGAAAGCGGTTCCATGAATGTTAAATGTCGGAAGGAAAGATTTAGAAGCGTTCTTCGATTGTAGCAAACACAACTCTTTCTATGCTCTTCTCAATTGGCACTACGAAGTATCAAATGAATATAAAAAACCATTAATTATATCCTACTAGTGGAGATTTCTAAAAATTTTAACAAGGAGGGCTCTAAATGCAACCACACCCACATTTTGGGTGTGGCCCAGTCGAAACCACTTCCATATTGTCAAAGATGAAAATATGATAATTTAGTATAATAATGTTGTAGTATCAACCATTGGAAATATCTCTGAATAACCACGTAGCTATGCAAAATTGATCATAGCAATAACACTTTGAAATGCAAAGTCAGAACAAGAATTTTGGGCAGGCCAAGCCCCCCAAAATTAAACAGTAATTTTAACAAGGGAGGCTCCGATTCCCTGAGCCCTCCCCATAAATCATCCCAGTATCCTACCAATTATGCATAGTTCAATGATCCTACCGTCAATAGAAGCCATTTTTATTACTTTTGCAGAAGATAACTTCATTCTCATTTAATTTTGAGGAGTGTTCAACGCAATCTTACAATTGAGTACTTTTTAGCATTAATTCATAGTCAGTCACTTTATGTATGCTATCTCTGAAGTCATGAAAATGATTGATTTTTCCATCTCTTTGCTGTTCATAGCATTTGCCGTATCGTTTGCATGGCAAGTTGATTTTTTAGGGTACGTCATGAGGACAAGATAAAAATATAGGCTGCTCTAAGTAAAGCAACACCCTTCCACATTATGAGGAATCGATCCAATGGTAATTAAAAATCAACATTTTAGATGGGTATACGTAGTGTGCAAGGACAGATAGTGCCATGCCAAAGTTGCTAGATGTTTTCTTGAGCGTGGTCCTGTATGGAGAGGCCTCCAGAAGAAATAAATGTGAGTCTCTCCAGAAGAGCTTACTATATATGAGCCCCTAGAACAGTAGCTTGGCAGATACACCCGAGACTCTTAGGAATTCAGTAAAATTAGGGCTCCATCCTTTATTTTCCTTCTGATTGATACTAAGTCTGGGCTCTAGAAAACTCCTGAGGTACTTCCAGAAACAAGTATCTGGAACGTCCTCTTCATGCTGAAATTCTATTTGTTATCAAGTTATCAATTTTATCGCTTGCTTGCTGAAGTAGAATTTATTGTGTGTAATTATTTTCATAATTTTTTAAGTATTCATTTATAGATGTATGGAAATAGTTTCATTTTGTAGGGAAAAAACCTAGGTTGCAAATGGAGTATATCCAATACATATGTTACTATGTATGTTACAAAAGATGTCGTGATTTTTTGTGAATGATATCATATTCTTCAGTTGGTTCAGATTCTTTATATGGTTCATTTTCTTACATAGGGAAATGACTTATACGCCTGCTCTTTGATAAGGATGCAATTTGAATATTCTTCGGACGCGATACAGCGAAAATGTTTTTAGTAAAGTGAAATGTTACTTTGTATTCAGGCCTTGACCCCCAACCCCTCTTGGTTACAGGCCTGGCGTGCATCTGTGATCATCATTTGTCCAGTGAAAAATATTATGTCAAGTAATGATGGTTATCGAGTAGTTTCCTTTCGAAGGATATTCTGTTGTGCAAAAGTTTTCATAGATATGCAAATTTTTGGCGTCCAACCTCTTGTTTCCTGCAACAATTATACGAAGCTTGCGTAACTTGACGGAATCGAGGCTGAAGTTATATTTACAAGACGTAAGATGGCGGAGCAATCAGACGCTGAAAAGGCTGAGAAGCTGAAGAAGTTTATCGAGGAAACATCAGCAGATGAGAATATTGCGAAATATTATTTGCAAGGCTCACACTGGAGTTTAGATGATGCAGTTGCTGATTTTAAAGCAATGAAACTAGCAGAAGAGAGGAGAGCCGAAAGCAGAGCTTCCAACCCTATCAACGATTCCAGGCCCTCTTCAAATGGAAATAGGCGGACTGGCCCCCTTCGGCGTGGGATTTCAATGGCAAATGCAGAATTGGTTGCCAGTGCTCGTGAGAAGATGATGAGTTCAGAGTTGTCAAATAGACTTGATACGTCATTTGTGCTGCCAAACATTGCAACTGTCCAAGAGCAGAATCTTGTTGACTTTCTCAAAAATGATTTGATTGACAAAGCAACTCATCAGTCCTTGACGAAAGCAGGTAAATCTCGTTTTTCCTATCTTTTATAAGTATTTTTTGCAAAAAAGGTAGAGCTTTTAATTTTTCATGCTAGAAATGTGTACTTCTTGGAGGCAAGCAGTTTCATTTTTCAGTCGAGAACGTAAGCATGGCGTCCTCTTCCTCACTAAACCGATTGCTATTCCGATATTTGTAGTAAAAAGTCCATTTAGCAACAATTGAGTAGTGAAGAGATATTCAATTTTCAGTGTATTCACTTAGACGAAGGCTGCCTTTCTGTTGTATGTATCACATACTTTTGGCATAAGTGGTGTAAGCAGTAGTGACCTCCATTCTTGAAAAGAATGAAAGTGATACCATCTCAGCATATTGAAAATAGCTAGCAGCAGTATTTTGACTATAATTTCCACAGTATCTTGTATTTTATGGCTTGGTTTTACTCAAGTGTTTCACATGTAATTAAGGGTAAGAAGTTGCAGTTAGATGTCTTAATTGTACCATTACAGGTAGGGCGGGTTTGGTAAATAGTTACAATTTATATTTTAAATCTGAAAGGCATTAGTATGCAACAAATATGCTGATTTTTGTGTTTTGATTCAAAATTAGTTATTTGTGATTTGACTTATGTCTAGAATCCTCATAACATATCTAGCAAATGGAGGTAAAGGGCAAAATCATTGAGAATTCTTTATGACCTGCTCACTCAGATCAGTAGAATTTATTATTAGTTCTCGTTCAGGTTTGTAAAGCCACTGTAGCTAGACCATTATTATTTTGGAGATTTTTTTCATTAGTGGTATAGTATCTTATGTTTTTCTTTATTGATATTAGCTCCATATTTTTCATATAATTCATCAATGATTTCTAGAACATTGAATTCTAATGAATTATTTATGTATGCTGTGCCTCCCTAACCACCAAAGACAATTAAGATACATTTTTAATGTTCTGTAGGGAAAAATTGAACAGGTGCAAGTTTTCTACTCTTATTGCAAAAAAACTTCCACGGGGTTTTGAATATTTTCAGTTCAGGGTACAGTTTACTAATCAAAAATTTTTGGCAAGTATGTCTTTAAATACTTCATTATGCAAGTTATGCTTAGCTTATGTGTATCTAAGCAATCAAACATTTATAACATTGAGCTGGTGTAGTTTTCATGTGAAATGACTTTCTTCTAGGTGTATTGAATTGGTGGGTAGGTCCCAAGATATCCGTATGTAGAAAGCTCTTTCCAATGTCAACAGTTGGAGATGGAAACTGTTTGCTGCATGCTGTGTCTTTGGCAATGTTTGGATTTCATGACAGATTGCTTACACTTCGTAAAGCATTGCATAAATCACTTGTAGCTGAATCAGCCAATAAAGCTTTAAAACGCAGGTTTGATCACTTGATTGCACTATTTCATCTCCTTGCATAGTTTATATTTTATTCATAGAAAATGGAAATAAATTTTTTTATATTTTTGACATGCAGCTAAAGCCAGTACTCATCTACTGGTGTTTCTTTAGAGCTAGTTTAATAATCAGCAACTTCCTTGTTACTTTGTTTAAACTATTGAAAATAGATTCCTTCCACATTCTCAACATTTCATTATCATAGCCTAGACTCTGGCATTTTGGACCCTGCAAAAGATAGCTTGCTATCATGGTAGGTTAGGGGGTAGCAAGAGCATTCAATAGGGAAAGTAGTAGGAAAGGCTTTACCTCATAATGTTGGTCTGAGGTATCAGTCTACTAACATAAGACTTTCAAACATGCTTTCTGTGCTTTGGAAAAGTATATTTTCATCATAGTAGGTCAATAGTTTCCTGAAAGAATGCTGATGTCATATTTTAAATAGCTCACATTTAAATGAGAAATTGGCATGGATACTATTTTATCTTTATTGACTCCATTTTGGCAAGTGAATGGTTATGCATATTTGCCTAGATGGATGTACCAGCAATGGAAGCTAAACATGGAAGCTGGTGGTCTGAGTTTTACACCAGAGGAATGGGATAATGAATGGACAGCAATGGTACGGCTTGCAACTGATAGGCCTCGTAATCATAACCAAGCTGCACCATCAAGTCGTAAGATAAGCAGACAATACTCCATAGCCATAACAACACATCATGATAATTCTTTGCAACGAGCTGATTCACAAAGATCTGATAGTTTTGAAAGTCTTGAGGAGTTCCACGTTTTTGCCCTTGCCCATGTGCTTCGAAGGCCCATCATTGTGATTTCAGATGTCATGTTGCGTGATCTTCAAGGCCAACCATTACAGCCAATTAATTTTGGTGGGATTTATTTACCTATCGAGTATAGTCCATCAAGTTGTTGCAAGTACCCAATCGTACTAGGATACGATTCCAGTCATTTTGCAGCTCTTGTACCTGCAGAAGGTGAAGATATAGCTACAAATAAAACTGCTTTATTATCAAATATCCCATTAACACGATCATCATTCGAGTTGTTACCTTTGCAATTTATTATTGACCCAGGCACAGATTGGACTAGGATCCAAGATGACTCTAAAAAGAAAGGTGTATGTGAATTACCGAAGCATGAAAAACTTTCAATTTTGTCTAGATACTTGCATGTTACAAAAGTGGATTGCTCACAGAAAATTTTGCCGATGATTCCCAGTTTACAGAGCAACAATATTACAGAATATGAACTTGATGCTTCAGATTTGGGGACCTTTTATGGCAAGAATAATAAAGAAGACAAACCATTCGTCACTAAAGCATTTGAAAATATCACTGCTCTAGTGGTTGGACACTCAAACGCAACAAAAACCTCTCCTCGTGTCCAGAGGAAAAACTCTGGGCAAATGTTGTACACTGCAAAGTTGAATATTGTAAACAAGCCAGACTATTTTGACGAGATGATTGAAAACTACATTGCAAATGCCAAAGGAAGATTGTATCAAACTCAAAAAGATCAGGCAGGCCACAAAGCAGCAACTCGATCACAGTGTGCAACACCTGGCTGTACTTTTTTTGGTTCATCTGAAACCAATTATCTTTGTTCAAAATGCTATAAGCATCACCAAAATATATCCAAAGGATATAGAAGCACGCCATCATTACAAGATGACCGACAATTACTTTTGAAGCTAGCCAAACGGCAGTTATCGAATCCAGAAAAAGTTGAGCCCGAGGTTTCCTTGATTGATTTTGATGATAAACTCCCTTCACAGGCATTCAGGCCAGCAACAGCTCCTCCTTATAATGTGGGTACAAATAAAGTTCCAACTGCAGATAGTGAAATTTATGATTTCACGCAGGATTCCGTTTTGTTTTCTCCGAATAGACAGTCTGTGCCCACAGCTCCCTTCCCTTCCATTGATGAGCAATCAACTGGCGTATTGGAACCCACTTCTAGCTCTTTAGCACATGTTCCATTAACCGAGTTCGATCCGTTGAAGGCTGGCTTCAAAGTGCAATGGGTTCAAAGACCAAATGAAGTTGATCAACGTTTTTGTCGAAGTGCTGGATGCAAGTTTTTTGGAGCTGCAGCATTAAATGGATTATGTTACTCATGCTATTATAGATTTTAGTATCGCACCTTATGTTTAAGGTTACTCTGATGCCATGTCCCAATTTTTCACGTTCTTTCTTTGGTCAGAGAGAGACTCACTCAAAATAAAATTCTTCTAGTCATTTCAGAGGTGATATTTGGAAATTTCATTCTGTATTTTGACAGCAAATATAGAATTTCCAGCTACTCTGGCTATGACAACATATGAGAAATCGAACTTCATTTCAGCATTTTTTGTATGTAGTATTCGCGATAATTAGTAGCATTTGTAACTAAGTAAAAATAAATAATCTTTTTGGAAGTAGATTGATGCTTGTTCTAGGTCTTTATTATATGTTCTGAAAGTTAATCTGTGAGTCAATTTGACATCGTGGAGAACAGTAGTGTCATTTGCAATCTGAAGAGCTAGAATGGAGCCTTGTGCAACAGGTGTTGAGCACAAACTCTTTATATTGGATTGGGAGCATATAGTATCTGGTGTTTATTCGAAGCTAGCATTGTGTTTATGTTTCATGAACAGTTAGTTCATCGCTAAAGTGTCTTTTGAGGTCTGTATTGACTTCTGTTTATATTGAAAAAAGTGATCACCAAGTTGATATCATCCCACATTAACAGCATTAATCACAATTTGGGATACAGAATTTGTAGGAGATGTCATATAGTTGAAGTACATGTAAGGGATTTCGAATAGCTGCTTTGAAAGTGTTATGAAATTACCAGTCTTTTATTAGTCAAAAGGAATGCACTCCCAAAGATGCCGTAGGAAATCCTCCATGTTCTAGAGATTGTGATATTTCTCAACATTATTATTTAAGTGGATGTACAGTACTTCCTCGATTAACCGTCTCTGGATAAGCCGTCTCTCGGTTATCTGGCCGTCACTATTCTTATATACTTGAAGCCAAATCTGTTGAAAATTGCCCAATTTCACGTGTGTTGCCATGAAATGTTTAGCGTGGCTCCTTAAGCGGCGTAAGGCTTTTCTAGCGGGTATGTCAACTTTATTTTTACTCCAGGAGTTGGCATAGGAGAATCGAAAGCAGATTGGCACCACACCTTGACTGACAAAGTGAACTCAATAATAAGAACACTTTCTATTTATCTTAGCTTTTTTCTTGTGCATTTATACACAAAGGCGTAATTTTGTTTACCCGGCCTTATTAGGTTGTTCAACCCCCTTTTGGAATAGTTTTGTCCGGTAGCAGCTGGATAGTCGGGAATGTCTTCCTCATACTTCAGCAGATATGTCTATACATGTTTTATTTGAAAAGATAATAAATAGAACTGCAGGGTTTATGTACAGGTATATTTATACTTTTTGGAAATAATTTATTTTTGAGCAGTACCCAATGCTCTTCTCAGCTCAGTTTGACATTACCTTGAAGATGTAATGTATTTATTATTCTAGATAGATAATAATATTGTTACTTTGGAAGTTAATGTGTTAGCTTCCAAGACCCCCGTCTCTCCACCAAGCACTTCAATCCAGCCGTTAAATATATCTATGATGAGAATTGTTAAATTAAATTGTTTTTAAGCTCTATTTTTCTTCGAGTTTGACCAATGGTGAGTCTTGTCTTTCTCACGATGGTTTATTTTCTTGACACAAAAGGCAATACAATTGGATATGTGGAGAAAATATTTGTAATCACCATGCAAGCATTAAGTATTTGAATGCTACAGGAAATGAATCTTACTCATTGTTGTAAACAAGATGACATGAAACATGACGAATGTCACATATACCAAAGAAGCAGCGCACTTTGTTGCAGAAGAAGGAGGCTATGTGCAACAGGTGCAGTAACTGGCATTTCTTTGCGGCTGCGGATTAAGAGTTTCGCATGATTTGTTGTAAATGAGGGGATATCCCCGTCAAGATTCTTTGTGAGCTTTTTGATCAGTAGAACAAACACAGGCCTACCCCATGATCATCTGGCACAACTTTCGTCGGCAGCACTACTCCTTCTCTTCACCATCCCCTGCAATACGCCAATTAAGCTATTTTTAAGGCCTCTTTCACGCTAGATTCTTACATGCCTGAAGAATTTCATATCTAATCAAGTAAAGATTTTGTGCGAAAATTTTACCTTTGATCATAAAAATATTGTTCCAATATACAACATCCCAGTGGAAAGTACAATAATCTTGATGAAACACCCTGTCATATTTGAGTATGCATCAAGATAGCCGATTGGTGGGTAATGTGGCTCAAACCACTCAGGATTGCTTACTGTGAACGTTGTTTCCAATTATTTATATATTTCAGTTGATTGATTAGAAATTAATCCAAATATATTACTGAGCACTATTTACGTATGAGTACTTTGGGTCCTATTTGCATAGCATTTCGTTTGAGCTTGGTGTGGTGGGGCTGAAGCAAGACTTTAAGCATTATTTCCAGTGTAAGCCTGGAGCTCTCTAATTTGTTTATTGTGATTCCAGTAGTTTTGTATTGAGTGCAATACTATGCACAATTTCTACCAATATCACAGCATTTGAATATTGCATCAAAAAGTGAAAGCATGATGAAACATACTGAAAGTAATTTTGCCTGAATCTCGCCAAAGAAGGAAACAAAACTCTGCTGAAAATGGGCTTTCGTCAAGACTTGGTTACGTTTCCTCCTTTTCGTGAACTAGCAAATTCTCTTCCTTAAAATAGATAGTGCATACGTCTTTTGAGCCATACTACTGTCCTCATATACTTTTCCGTTTTTGTTATTTTATGGGCTTTTTCTTTCGTTTCCCCCTTTGGGGACTTCAATACAAGTGATACGAGTAATTGAAAAAGAAACAAACATTTAGAAGAGTTCTATTTTTAGAATTGCTGCAAAAACCTTTAGTTCCAAATCACGTCAGGATTATATCATTGCAACGACAATTTTAACCTTATAAGTTCAGATTGGAAATGGATTTATTTCATTGAAAATGGAAAGTCGAGAAAATCTGACATTATAGAACATTAAGTCGTGCTCAGCCGCATTAATTTTTGCATCGCGTTTTCCGTGCATGACATAAGTTCTTACACAAGCCTAAAGGACCTTATGAAGTCTCTTAACAATCGTGATGGCACCAAGGCTCAACAATCGTAATGTCTCTTCTTGCCGAAGAAATAATCACCTCGTACTAATGAAGATTTATATTTCAATGAGGTAACGGAAGGCTCCCAACTCAACATTACGAGCACAGCAAATAATAAATTAATTCTACTTCCATCAAATATCCATGCACTCAAATACTTAATAGTAAGGATTTGATCCTAGTTTTATAAAACCAGCAGGGAAGTTCCTGCATTGATATCTTTTAAGACCATCAGTGATGTCGTGACGGAAAATAGTGTATAGCCAGCCGGTTACCAATGGCCGGTTTTTGTACATTTGAGTTAACTTCTCCACGTTGCACCAGCTCAACATAAACCACAACAGCACAAATTAGACAAGATGCCTACATTATCAGATACTCAGCAGTTAGAAGATATTATAGACAGTCTTTGATAAATATTCTTGTGTTTGGGAACCTTGGGTTATGAATAAATGTGCTTGAAACGCACCAATAAATAAGACGCTACTAAGAGTAATATCAAAGGTTGTATTCAAACAGGCGATATAAAAATACAATAAATAGAGGCTACTGGCTACTAGTACTAGGGCTGGCACCATGACATGTGATCAGGGGATGTAGAGGTAAACATTTATCAAAAATGGTATGGTCGCTAGGTGTTTTAGTTATGAATTTTGAATTCTAAAGAGATTCTAGAAGCTATTTCTGTTCAACCTATTTACATTTCAGTCTCTGCATTTCAATAGGCCTTCCGATTTGCTGAATATTACTAATTTGGGCTTCATCTCCCATCAATCCCCCCTTTCAGAGGTTGTTACAGCCCCACCTCTTATAGAGACAGCCCTGAAAAATAGAGGCATAGTGCCATTGATCTCATTGCAATTCCTATCACATCTGCATGCAATACCAAAAGTATTAGACAAGGCCTGAATTTCTATTACACACTTTTTTATAAGAAACAAGCTCTCTGTCTTCAACCTGGATATTTCTTAATATTTCCTCAAATCCAGCCTTAAGTATTTCTTAAATTTTAAGACTTCCAGTGACAATAACAACCCAGATCAGGCAATTGTGATGTAAGTAAAAGGATTTTCAGGTTTTGCGAGGCATGTAATGGATGTTCATTCTATTTTCTTGCTAGTTTGATAAAAATACAGTAGTAAAAACAGTTTTTGCAAGTTATTAATTGAAACTCACCCTGCCTATGTTTCTTGAATGTTTATTAATTTTTGTCTACTTTCAGCCTCATGTTTCTTATCAAAAAAAATGTGTATTTACTACTTAGTAGTTCCAAATTCAACCTTTTTTACATGTATAAACACTTCATTTTATCAAAAGATTCTTGAATATGAGTAAATTTCCTTAAGAATTCTTTACACCCCTTACTATGATAAGCTACTGAGAATTGCTTGGCAGGTTTTGCATATTTTCTTTTTTGCATTGTGTTTACAGAAAGTGAGAACAACAATGTTATTCTAGCCATTTGAAATGCTAACAAAAATAATGTGCTATATGAGGTCGGTTTTCTAAGCACATGCTTAATATAAAACCACAAGATATGTAAATATATCCCTAGTGAACGAAGCAAGTTGTCTTCTTCAATTTTCCTACTGCAAACCATTGTATACAATGTTTCTATGAACATGTTTGCATCTTAGATAGTAGGACAATTAAAATAATTTCTCAAGATTTTCTCATCCTACAACAAGCACAAAAATGCACCTAAGAAGCTTGTAAATATCATAGAAATAAGACTGGACTAGTGTGAGTTATGACTACTGTGTGAGCACCTTGCCTCAG
>WIPJ01000237.1:240235-251559 GCA_018155075.1 Cassiopea andromeda
TAGAGGGCTTTCAATGGGAAAGACCTGACTTCCTTTCACCAGTGAAGTCGAACAGAAGAAGTGTCAGCGAGGGTAAAGGACCTATGATATGTGAAACTGAAATATCAAACTTTGTTTTCCTTTTCGCACCATGCCCTGGATGTTGTGAATTTGGGAATTATTTTCCTCATGGTATTCCATCTTCAGCTGTTGAGCTGCAAACTGCTTTGGTTAAAGAAGAAGTTGGCAAAAAGATGAAAAATGATTGTAAAATATCATTTAATTGGATTGATATGGGGAAAAAAGCAGGAAAGGTAAGTTTTATGCAAGTTCTGCATTTCAAAGATTAGGAACTCATGTACAGATCATTAATTAGGGAGAGCCTGTGACAATGCAACAGAAACTGTACATGATTTTGAAAGTTGCAGGCACTTGATGAGGCAAGAAGGTGATTGCCCCCCCTAATAATTTCAAACTTGAGGAATTTTTGCAATACGTAATTAGATAGTCATTAACAGCTTATGAGGACTTGAGAAACCACAAATCAAGTAAACAAGAGACAGAAGTCAGAGGCTTTGCAACACAACTATATTTCAGATGAATCAATGTAAGAATAAAATACAAGAATAAAGATGGCGGATATACTACTATCAGCTATAACAAGTTGAAGTAAAATAACCAAATATAGGTATATGACGATACCACATAAAAATGGTTCACAGGAAGCAACAATCAGCAGCATTCCAGAGGATTTCCCCCTCCCCTCCAATGATTTCCCCCTTCCCACCACTGTTTTGGTGTTTAGACAGGCATTACTATTGCTTTCCTTAGACACACAATGCAGCCACCAAGCCTCTTTGAAATGTTTGTTTCTGTGCAATAGAAGTGTATTTTAATGTGAATTTTATTGTTGCATTCATTTGTTCTTAGCAATATTAAATTTTGAATTCAATCTGCATTAGGCCCATTATATGTATACCTTAGCCCCTTTATTTCTTCAAATTATTTGGTAGCTTAATCCTAGAGCATTGTTTCAGTAGCACTTGCTGCTTTTGATGCTCATTTTAGATCACAAATGAATTTCATCAGACCTTGTCAGAAATGATGAAATCGTTTTCTGGAACACTCATTCAACTTGAACATTTGTCATTCTGGTGGGTGGAAAGACAAGGCACAGAACTCTTAAGAACAATACAGCCAGGATCATTTGGATGTTTTCTGGATTACACTCTTTCTCAAACATCACAACCAAAGAATGACACTCCAGATTTTAAAATGTCCATTGATGTATTTAAATTTTTGCTATCATTAAATGGTATGTTTAAAAGTCTTTTTGTTTGTTTATAAATTTTTTAGAGATTTCACTCATTTGAGTAATTGCTCACAATGACATTTTCTCTCTAGAAGTTTTAATTAAAAATAAATCTGGAGACATGCAAAGAAGGTATCTTATGCTGAATATGGGAGAATTGTTGAATGTGTACAGAATTTATTATAGGACTCATTATGGCAAGGATATTTCCCAGTCCACCAACTAATAGAGTAGAATGAGCACTAAATTTTGAGAATTGCATCAATAAAGATGATGAGTTGATGGAGAGTTGTGATACTCTTGTTTGTATAATATATTTTTGGCCTTGTTAGCATGAGCATATTTACATTTCCCTATTTTCTTTATTTGACAAGCAATCCTAGACATTCTATCTACTCATCTATAGATTCAAATGACAGTAGTAATTGTTTTGTTTTTTCCTTATCTCTGTTATAGGGGATTGTTTTTACAAAGTGTATCATTTATTCTATTAACAATTCTGCATCACCTTTAGAGATCAATGCATTAATTAAGTGTGTATTTTAGATACTTGTAAAATACCAGGCTCACAATTGGTTGGAGTATACATTCCTGTTACCTTACGAAATGCTCTGATAAAGACAACACAAATGGAAACAAACACTCAAAATCATATGGTTGGAGAGCCAGTAGCATCAAATAAAAAGCAGCATAATTTTTTGGACCTTCAGGATGAAGCAAGCAGTTACTCAAGGGCCAATGATACATGTAAAATTACAGGGGTTTTCAAAAGCAGTGCTGCATTATCACTTCTACAAAATTGCAAAGAATCATACTATTGTTCATATGATTTTTCAGAACTGGAAGAAAAATATGGTATATGTATTATTACTTAAGGCATTAGTTGCTTTGTGTTGTATATTGACAATGTAAAAGCTTTTTTAAGGAGTCTTGTATGTTTTTATTATATTGCTGCTACTTCAAAGTAGCACTATCATTCATGAACTTTCATGAAATTTTATATTCTCAATAGGGTATCTATACAAAGCATTCTCACTATCAATAGAAATATTGTGTTTCCATGTATTTCCATTTACATGTATTCAATGTACTTATACTTTTTGAATTTTATCCACAGGAGGAGAATCATATACTTTGAACATATTTAATAATTTGTTGAGGATTTTGAAGGCAAAGAAGTTGATTCTGGTAATTTAGCAAGAGCTGGTTAACTTCCTATTGTGTAAAATATTCTTTTATTCCAATCCCATTATTCCTAATAGTGTTTTGATCTTGTACAATTTTTTGCATAACCATGCTATTGTGGTATGCATTACCGGATAGTTCTTCAGTTGCTGTTTGGTTTTTCTTATGGCGACAATCCCTGAGAAGACACAAAACATTTATTTTAGTTGAATAATTCCTCCGAGATGGAGATACTAAGAAGAAGATGTGTAAATTTTCGTTTAGATACCCAGCAGTATGCTGTTGTGTCAAAGCAAGTATTTAATCTAAATTATCAGAACTTTTTTACAATGGTAAGCAGAATTTGAAAAGAAATGATTTTTTCAGGTTGTTTCCTTAAGTCACCCAGAAACTGGATGCCATGTAAATGCATGTTTGCAACCATGGACAAATCTTTCTGGAATATTAACAATTATGAAATCACCATTCATTTGTGGAATTACCAAAAGATGCCTAATCAATGAACATGCAAAGGAGCAGATGGTGCTAATACAAGGACTCATGAAGAGTATTCAGGCAAGGTTTGGTAAAATGAAGCACATGGAAGGAAATCAGCCAAAAGATGCAGGTAAGCTTGCCCTAAGGATTGTAGCTTGACAATATTTATTCTTGCTCACTCAGAATGCCCTTAGTTTTTGACTTGAAATTGATGTACTTCCAGCGGGTGGGGGTATCATGACCAAGGTAAATTGACATGGAATCATACAGAGCATACCTATGTTGCTTGAGTATTCGGTTTTATTTTTTATATATTCTTTATTGAATCAGTAAGTATTTGAAGCTTGCTCATTGCCATGTTAGTTTTAGTTCAGCACTATGCACTCAAAAATTTTAATAGTCTGATATTAGTGCTGTTGGAAATTGTACATTCTTGTCACAGAAGTAGAAGTCTTCTTGATTCATTGACTGCAAAATTGAGTACTTCAATAAGTGCTGCTCTCTACTTATGCACCTGTTGAATTAATCACATCTAGAACTTCTAGTTGAGTCCATTTACTTAAACCATCCAGAAGAACTGCCTAGGTTATATAAATGGCTCCTTGTAACTTAGATCTTATATTTGTCTGCTATATGTTTGTGTGTGTTAACATTGTTTGAAACAGAAATAGAAGTCTTCTTGATTCCTTGACTGCAAAATTGAGTACTTCAATAAGTACTGCTCTGTATTTATGCACCTGTTGAATTATTCACATCTAGCATTGTGGGCTCTTTTTCAACTGCCTTTCTTTGAATCCATTTACTTCCTTGCTTGCTTTGTCTTGAATCTGTGCAAACAAAATATATGCTATTATTGTCTATTGTTGATAGTATATTACTTCCCTAATAAGGCCCTTACCTGCTCTTCTCATTTGCTGTTCTCGTTCTCTGCATGGCCTTTTTCAGCCTCTGTTACTCTGTACTTTCAAAATAGTTTTAGATACTTAGTGGCTACTATTTGAAGCTCACTGCAATATGACTGTAAATCTGACCTCTCCGTTTATGGTATGGGATTGATTTTTTAAGTATTTATACTACCGTTGTTGTGAAAGGTAATAGTCATGGGCGTTTTTAATTTTTGTAGTATCAGCAGGCCTCATTAAAAGTATGTTGTGCCTGCGAGCGCAGATCTGAGAAAAATGTGCCTGCAGAAAAAATAGAATCTAATAGATGGTCATATACAGAATTTGGTAAAAATGCCTGCAGAAATTTGATGTGTGATATTCTGTGCCTGCGAGCGGCGCTCACCGCTCGCGCAGATTAATGAGCCCTGAGTATCAGGATTCATGCTACTCCTTAGACTCATTAAAAACTCCTCAGTTTTAATTTACGTTATTAAGTGCGCCTAGAAACACCTTAAATTCGAGCATTTTGGAGATCAAATCAATTCTTAGAGGAAAGGATTTTCAGTGGCAGATCTAGTTAGGAAATGATTTGCATTTGATTAAGGAAACATGCAAAATTACCTCTTAGAAATTATTTAGCACGAAACCTGAGTACTGAATACTGCGTGTAAATATTTTTCTCAAACTTGAGCTTTAAAACGACAGCAAATAAAACTCATGCTTTTTCTTGAAATATTGTGATTTAAGCAGTGAATTAACCAATCTTTTATTTCAAAGTTGCGTTTAACGAACAACTCCCATATTCTTTCATTATTAAATCTTTATAACATAAAAACGCAAAGCAACGGTGGGCCTAGGTCACATGCCTCGATAAAGAGCTTTGCCACTCGGTGCTCGATTGGTCACGCGCCTGCTGACATCCTTACGAATAGGCCTTTTTAGGTTAGTTAATATTTTTCCATTATGTAGATGAAACTGAAGGTCATGCTTGTATAGCCCCCGATAAATTGAATCATTTGTTCCTTTAAGTGATATTTTTAGTTGATCTTTTAAGCATTTATTAGCTTCCTATATTTTGTAAATTGCACGAAGATACGTTTTAGCATGGCTCCCAATAAAACAAACCTGTGAGCTGATATGCTGCCACGTCTAGAGAATTAAAAATGAAATGAAACAGTGAAAATGTTATCTACATTGAAAGATGATTCTGAGGTGCTCAAAGAAGTGCCTTCTCTTCCATCTTTTTAACTTTAAGAGCTTTGGATGCTTGAACTGTATTTTAGATCAATGTCTTTTCTTTATGATTTGTTATCTATAAGTAGCAGAAACAATTTCAGAAACAGAAGTACAGAAACAAAGTAGCAGAAGCACTTTGTATATTACATGTCAATGTTGGACCATCTTTTGTCTCGTAGAAATTATGTCACAAATGAAAGCACAAGCTAGTTCATCCGTGACGTCATCGTTTATGCAGTCCATGGACTATTGGTTTGCTGATCTCCCTTCTCATTATTTGCCTGCAAGACTGCACCATCATGTCAGCCGGTAATGATTGAAGATTACTTGTATAAGTATTTTTTTAGCTGGTCTAGACTTGAGATGCTGTGTGTACTTTCTCTTAAAATGTATAGGAGGCAATGATGCTGTGTTCATGATGTGCTGTTGGAAATTGGTATATATCGGAATACCTTCACCACCTTACCATAGTTTTCATATATGTTAGTTTATGCTTGACTCCAATATTTAAATTTTGCTTTACTTTTTGACGTTATTTTAGTACGTAGCTGAACGATATCACCATTCTTAAAGCGTGCATTACCTCACCTTCTTCTATTTGTTGTAGAAGATACGTTTTGATTAGGTCATAATTTTGTAGCATTTACTTGTATATAGAATGCAAGATCAAGATACTGAGAGCTGCCAAAGAGCAAGTCGGAGATCGACGGCGCTGCTAAAGAGATTGAAAGACTACTATAAGGAGAAAAAATGCAATAGGGGAGAAAATATCCAAGAAAGAGAGGCCACAAAGGCAGATGATCCTACAATTGACAGTCGGAATCTTAAAACTAGAAATCTTTCACGTTCGGCACTGCTAATTGAAAATTCTAAGGTTGTTAAGAAGCAAAGGAAATCTGAAGATGATATAAAGTCAAAAAATTATATGCCTGCTAGAAGTAAATCTGATGGAGATGTTGAAAATGGAAGTGAAAATGAAAAATATAGCATTGTTGATGATTGTGATGAGGATCATGATGATGGTGCAGATCTTTTTCAATATTTTCTTCACCACGGTAAAGGTAAGAAATGCTTATGTTCTTTACTGTAAGATATGCATCGATAATTTAGTGAGTGAAGTAATTTATTAGTATTGTATTGTTTAATTGCTTGCTTTTGATAGCTTCTTTATTGATTATTTATTGTCATAATTCGCTTTGGTCATTAATTCTCTATGGTATTGATGTTAATTGATGAAAATGCTTTTCATAACATATATAGGCCAATTTCAGCAAATCAAACTATTATTTTGGACAGATTTCTCTGCAATGACATTAGAAGATCTTGCTTCCTTTATGAAAAATGAGCTTGTTAGCATCCTAGCACAGGTTTGTTGGATAATTTTTTAAATTCAGTATTGTCAATAGCATTATTCTTTCTTATGTAAATTACGTAAAAATTGATGAGTGATAAAATTGTTGCAATTCATATGAAATTTGAAATATTCATTGAAAAATTAACTTAGCATTATGAGGTAGAACACTATTTAGATACATTTCAGCTGCAATTTTCAGGATTTTCACGTACCTCTTTTCAATGGGTCATTCTTTCATAATTGAGATTTTGCGTCAAATAATTTGATAATGAACAATGAATCGTGTTATGATAAACTGGAATCCGATCCAAACCTTCATTTGCTACCAGCTCACAGTATGAACTAGTAGCATATCAATTTTTGGATAGCAGTAAAAGCCCAGGAAGCTTGCATTGCTTGAGGCTCTCCAACTTTATGGTTCCACTTGCCCAGGCCCTACTGGCCTAAAGTAACGCTTTGAATACACATTTGTAAAACCAGTATAGGAATTATTATAAATAACGAAAGACAATCATGATTCTAGCAATTTCAGTGGTTTCGTTTGGTATCATGTTATTTCAGGACATCACTTCTTGTGAAGCATCTGCGAAAAGGCTATCTAGGAATATGGTCTTATGTTTGAATAAACTCAATGAAAACAAAGATGAGAAAGAAGTAAGTTTACTTTTGTACCAAGCAATTAAGCTGTTTTTGCATATTTTACTGGGTTATCTCATTGAATTATACCAATAACGAAGAGGAACCTTTGACTTTATGCGAATCTCGACTCGTGGGTCTATGGGCGATTTTAAGTGGCCAATTTGATGCATTGTAAAGAATGCTGCTAAATATTGCCACGTGCAAATAAAATACGTATTACTTTATATAGTTTATTTTTTCTCTTGGATTATCTTGGTGTTTAATTGTAAATATATATTTATATGCTTTTAGATTGTTCATATTGTAATCAGGTATTTTTTACAAGGTCAATGGTACAGTAGATTCTCGTCTCTGAATGTTTACCCTTTATAAACAAGCCTAAAAGTAATTGAAATACAACTTTTTTGAGTGGATAGAACTACTAGTGTTTTTCATGAGATCTTTACTTTATCTTTTGTAGGCTGTTTCACCGGATCAGCTTTTGGAGAGGGTATTCAAAGAAGTTTCATTGACTGATGTTGGTGACAAATCAGCAAAAGTTTTAAGGTAACCCTGTGTTAAACTACATTTTTCATATGTGTAGAAACATTCAATTTTGAACATAGGATAGCGTAAGTGTTTTTATGTTTTTGGCGAGGTATTGATGACTTGTATGTCACTTGAATTGTTCTCCTCTTAGCTAAAAGATTTAAAGATAGTTGATACAAAGTATTCAATTGTTTAATTTTATTTTTATGACCAATACTTTTATGATTTTGTGTTCTGGGACGAAAGCGTAGAATTTTATTATCTAGTAATGTTATTATCTAGTAATGTTTCACAGTGTCATTCCAGAACACAAAGAAGAGAAAACAACTAGATAAATGTTAATTTGTAAGCCAAAAGTCAAGTTCACACAGTGAACTCTATCCAATTCGAACTCCTGTAGTTTGAACTTTTGCTAATTCGAGCAAAATTGTCATGTTGCATGAAAAGTCTCTTATGAACCCCTACAAGAAAAACCCTATAATTCGAGCCCCCGTAATTCGAACTTTTTGTAATTCGATCAATTTTATCTGTGCCGAAAGCTAAAGCCTTTCTAATGCGAACTTTCTACGCATAGGCTGGTGACATTAGTACTTCTTTTCATTAAATTCTTGCAAAACATGAGTAATTCAAATTTTTATTGTTGTTTGCTTGAGAAATGTGCTTGAGCATATTGCAGAAAGTAGTATCAAGCCGAAAAAAGTAAGGCACTTTGGCCGAGACCTCTCTATTGGGTTTCTATTGCCAGACCAAAATAATTACTGAAAATTGTTTTTCTTAATTAGAAACTAGTGAGCAACTTGCAATTATGTAAGTAATAGTTATCAAATGAGGATTTACGGATAACTAACTAAAAGCCGTAAGTTCTTAGAATACTCATATAAATCGCATTTTTTTTAGTTCGAAACATTTTCACAACCCCCCGTAGACTTTGAAGTACACAGATTTCACATTAATATTTTACAAGTATGAATGTATAGCATTGTAATATTGCTAAGTTGGAGTGTATTTTTTAGGTATATTCTACGTGTTTTGATGGACCTGGAAATAGCAGTGCTGGAAAAACGAAATGAAGTTTCCTTGGATGGAACTATGACTGACAACAACCGAATGCGCTCAAATCTTTGGCAGCGGAGAAATTTAGAAAGAGAATGTTCTAGTGGTGATGCTGGAGATGAAACAGTTGACCCTGTGGCCGAAAGGGTTAGATTTTAGCAAAACATTTTTGTAACAGTCGAGCTGTTATGAAAATTGATAACCGAAAAGATATGGCCAGTGTGGGTCTCGAACCCACGACCTTAGCGTTATTAGCACCACGCTCTACCGACTGAGCTAACCGGCCGTGAGCATCTAGTTAATTTCTCTAAATCATAATGGAATTTCACATCAGTGGTGGATTTCTAACATTTTTAACAAGGGGGTTCTAGGCACAACCACGCCCATACTTTGGGTGTGGCCCAGCTACAACCATGCCCATGTTTCAAAGATGGAAATTTAATACTGATATAGTATAGTCAACAATAAGAAATGCCTCAACCATACAGCAGTGCACAATTGATCATAGCACTTTGGAAGTAAGGCCAATAAACTCTGAAAAGCCAAGCCAATGCAAGAGTTTTAGGGGGCTGAGCCCCCCCCAAAATGAACAGAAATTTTAACAAGGGGGGCTCCGCCCCCTGAACCCCCCTAGAATTCACCCCTGTTTCGCGTCATTTCATTTTCAGCTGTTTTCATCAATCATTAGCTTTTCAGGTTTTCACTCAAAATTTTGCAGCCATTTATTTCTATTTTTTGCTTATAGGTACTTGAGCAACTTCGGCCCCTAGCTTTTCTTGAAGATCCAGCATTCATAGCTAAACTTTTGAATACATCACTACTCCCAAGGTGTGACACTCTTTTAACTATTTTATGCTTAGCACTTTTTAAGTTTCACTGCTTACATTAAATTTTTGAAATGCATGTTTCATTGTTTAAGTCAGATTCATGATGCTTGGTTAATTTTTAACCTACTGGTTTGTATTTTAAGCAACAATGGAAAATGAATTTCTTTGTTCTTCGTGAATTCCTTGAATCTAGCTCTTTTTATGAGGGCATGCACTTATCTATTTGCAGATTCGGATCAACGATTCCAAAAATACTGCGTGATATTTACGAAGGCCTTGGACAGCAAGTTCCATCTGAAGTGCAATCGCCTTCACAGAAAAATTGCGATGCAGATGATTCATTTGAAGTGATTAACGATTCTATTGCTTTTAGTGATTATGGGTCAAACAATGCCTCAAATCAAAGGTAGCAATATCAATTGTCTTGTTATTTTCCTATCAGGCAGTGAAGTACTGGTGGAATTAAGGGACCCGGGCATTTTGATGTTATTTGTTGTCGTATTTATGACTGTTTTCACTTAGAACAATCAAGACTACTGTGCGTCACATTTCAAGAGATCCGAAAGCAAGGAGCCTTGCGGGACACTTGCCCAGCTAGTATCCCCCTGTTATCAGCAAGGGGGTGCCGAAGTTAGGGGTGTGGGGTGCACCCCATCCCCTACTTTTTGCCAAAGCAGTCAGTAACCATTTACCTCGTTGGTGATCATTTAGCTTGTCGATAAAAGCAGGCGTTGCTTTTATAGCTTGTCGGTAATTCTGTAAAGTTTAGTAGCCTGTTTGTAAATTTCTTCTGCTACACCCCCCTCCACTCAGGCCTTTCCGCATGTCATTGGCTTTCAGACAGTTGTTTTGTGTCAAGAACTTTTTGCATGTGAAGCACCTACTTTTATCAAAACTATCAGTCTATGCCATGAGACACGTGCGAAAAATCGCCTGTGCCTGCATCACTGTCAGCAATGCAATCGCACAAATAGGGACTTTGTTGTCGCCACTGCAACACTAGTAACTGTCACATTTTATTTTCATAACTCTGCTTTATCCTGTTTTATCCTCAATGAGACATTTGACATGCTTCAACAACAAGAAACTCAGTATTTTTTATACACAAATTTTGGATCGCAAGTGCCATTAAAGAAAAGTAAGATCAATTGCTCGTACATACAAAAGCACACGTGTGAATTGATGCTCCTGCGCCAATTTCTTCCTGGTAGGGACTGCATTATTATACGTATATACCTGAACTCACCATTGGATTTGAAACAAATAAAAATCATCAATAATCCAAAGATGTCTAAATGCAATCACCTTCATCAAGAGTTAAGATTGAATATAAGCCAATTACGTTCATCAACTTATCTTCTTCAGAATCTTTCATTAACCTTCTTAAATGCCTTGAATTGAGTAAATCTATACAAAGATCTATTTTATCGAAGATGATCATTATAGCTATCACGTGTGCACACTTCATATTTTGTCGGCGAAAATAAACCTTGGACAGACCCAAGCTTACTCGCCTTTTAAAGTCGTATCCTTTTTTATTTTCATTTCTTTCCAATTTTTTTCCAGTCCGGAATGGAACAGGGGGGTGGTAACTGTCGGGGGATTGAAAAAAGTCTAAAGCTTAATTGCCGGGTGGTTGCAATAAACTTGGGGGTCAGTAAATTGTCGTAGTAATGCCTATTTCCAATGTACAAAGAGCAATTCCATTATCCTCTCTTAGTGTCATCACCACTGGCATGACTTTCAGCTACGTTGTAAGCGCTTCTAAGGGCAATTTGTCTCTTGTTTAGAACTAGTGGGGAGATTGCAATAACGTCATGGTATGCATTTTTCAGAAAAAATGTAGTCGG
>WIPJ01000237.1:251799-264354 GCA_018155075.1 Cassiopea andromeda
GAGGCGTCTATTCCGGACTGAAGAGTATTTCTGTTATGCAGTTGATTTTGACAGCCAGTTGTATGTTGCCTAATGTAGTGAGGCGTATAATTGTAATCAATTGTTGATTTGTAGTATTCTGAAGTTTGAAACAAAGTCAATTCTTTCATTTAAAGTTGGCTACGGAGCTATAGCTGCAAGCTAATCTACGCTAATATAATAAAAACAGGTACTTCACATGAAAATTACTTGACTCAAAACAAGCCAGGCATTTGTCTGATCACTCCAGAGAATTATATCATCAGTGTTGTATACACTCCTCTTGTTTTTAGTGGATCAGGATTTCGGAGATTTGCAAGTGTTGGTGAAAGTATTTCACTGAAAAGACAAATTGTCGTTCCAACTAAGGCCAAGAAGAACATTAATAAGAGATCAAAGATGGGGTATTTATGTAAGTAAATTGCATGGATTTTTTACAGATTGATCTGGAATAATGCTGTTTCAGGTTAAATCTGGAAAGAAGTTGAAATGCAATGAGGAAGATTTCTTACATTTACCTGATACTGGCATATTGCACAAGTGTTTGTTTTTGTACCATAAAGTTAAGTGAAGAACCATTTGCCAATAAAATATAATAATTATAATAATAATACCTTTATTTACAGTTGGCTACAAACGAAATAGTTAAAATAAACTAATACAGGCCAACAGATCTTCCTATTTACAATTGGAAGGTATTACTTTTTCAGATGGACAGACAACTTTTTCTTTGTGTTTTCGTGGCAAAAAAGTTCCAAATGAATCTGCTATGCGAACAAAGTTTTTCACCAAGTTTTAATGACTATAAAATAGAAATTGTAAGGGGAATTCTTTTTGTCATGCTTCATTTTGGATAAGGCTGTCGATTGTACTTTTGTATTTTTCCTCAAAATCCTTTGCTAAACAGGTCTTTTTTATTTATTCGTACAAACATTTACAAAACAGACCGCTACAAAACGATACCAAAGGAAGTACACAGCAATCCTCTGGTCATTACACAAAACATAAGACTACAAACAAACACAAGTAAATAAATAAGTTGGTCATTCAACCGTTACGTAACTCCTCCTCCAGAGAGGGAGAGCAGCTCAAATTCAATGCACAACATTTCAAATTCACATGTGGAGCCATGCTACAGGGCGTTATCAAGTCTTTGGTAAAGATTTATGGTTTATCTTCTCATTTTTGTACCTTTTTCCTTTTTGTTCAGCGGAACCAGCACGAGAGATAAATTCCAAGAAAGAAATTTGGTGTCGCAACCTTTTTGAAGCAGGACAAAATTCTGCTGACGTGTCACCACCTCCAACTGGGAGTAGAAAACGAAAACTTTTCAGAAGATATTCTGAACTGACTACATCAGTTAAGGATACGCCAGCTCGTAAACAGAAACGACATTTCTTTTGGAAAAGGCAGCATAAAGAAAGGTGGTATATGAGTTTTTATAAATTATTCTTTATTATTCTTTATTTCGTTATTTTTCTTTATTTTTTATTAGGTGTTTTGATATCAGTTTCATGACAATTTTGAGATATCGACGAAGTAATGTAATGAATAAGGCTAACAACATTTGAAGGAAATGTATTCAATGTTCTGCTATTTACTTAATATGATTTAATATGAAGGATGGTTATTCTAACTTTTGGCTTTTTCCCTTAACTGACAACTTGTTTCCCTTAATTTCAATTCCTTAACTGACAAAAGCTGTCCTACTGATATTTATTTCTAGACGAAAGACCAATGGAATCACAGAGATTACTGTGATTGAAGAATCGCCTATTAAAGATTACGATGTCGAACAGTCGCCTGTTAAATTATCAGATTGTGAGTTTTATTTTTTAACTTCGTTTTGATCATCGAGCATTTACAGCCATGGTGTGATGCTCAACATTTGGAGATTTAATTTTATGTAGTTGTGTATTCAATGCATGTTATGCTTCTCATTATGTGTATGAAATATAGTCATAGAGGTATGGTCCTGAAGGGTGAAGGGATTCTTGGCCCAACCCACTTTTCAAGTTCATAGGTAGAGTTCCTCTTTTCAGCTCTTACCTTATCGCCCTTTCTTGTTTGTGAGGGTAATTCTAGGAACATTTACCCCCCGCCCCCACTTTGTACTTTCTCCTCCGTCCTTGTTTGTAATACCAGTAATCAAGTAACACTTTAATTAGAGTTTCAATTTATAGAAGCATTTATTAGATAAATATGTTTGTTTACTAGCTTCAAGATTCCTAAGCCGGTCACAGTCATTTTCTTACAAAACGTCGCCCAGAAGATTTTATGCTCCAAAGAGAAGTTACGCAACAATTGAGGATTTTGAAAGTCTACCGCGAAGACCAGGCTTTACAAGAACAATGTCTTGTCTTTCTAATGTGGTTGAGACTTCTCATAGTAAAAAAGAAATAGACCTTGAAGTTGATCGTAGTCAAGGTGATTTCTCGGCATCTGCATGTGTAGGAAAGTCTCCAATCGGAATTGATGATCGATTGAACGCAGTGCTACAAAACAGAATTCCTGAGCAAGACCATGAGCGCGCTATTACTACTCCAAGAAAAAGAAGTTTCTCGGTTGGTGGGGGGCCACTTCTAACAACAGATCCTACGCAAAACACGAGCTGTCTTCGGGAAAAGCCACATGACGTGAAGAATAAAGATCATGATTGTCAAAGACCAAAACCTCAACTTAACTTTCTTCCTGTAGAAAATGCTGTAGGCGGTTTTGGGTTTGATGCGAAAATATCAAATAAGCCTCTTCTTTACTCGGAGGATTCGATGGATTGGGTTGCCATGTTTGAGAAGGATGCGCAAGAACAGGAGGAAAGTCCACTGCCTACGATTGACTCTGTTTCAAGTTTCCGTGGTTCCGACACTGACTCTTTAAAGGAGGGCTCTCCTTATCTTTCCACGCCAAGGCAGGATGGGAGACAACCATTTTCGTCGCCGTTTTTATCTGCAAACAGCCTAGAGACACTAGAACATGCACCGATACTTTCACCACGATTACGAGGGTCAAAATTAAAACGAGAGTCGTCTTGTCGTAAAAGAATCGAAATAACTGCTGATATGCAGGAAAACAATATTTAAAACTAAGCAAGTTACAAAGCTTTCAATTATTTATGGTTCATTAGAGCTTTATCAGTTACGCATGTATTTGTCCCCCCTTCTTTCACAAATGACCAGTTAATCAAGTTTATTCTTTCCCTCTTTTCCACTTTACACTTAAACTTTCACGGGACTCATATTAATGCGAAATGCTGTAAACTTTACTCGTTGTGCTTTTGAAGCAATGGTCTTTCTACTCCCAAAATCATTTTTGAGAAATTTCAAACTTTTTTGTTCCTTAAATTGGCATGGTAGCCAGCCTACGTTTTTCGCAAAATTAGGTCATATGGTAAATTTACTACTTTTGCTAAAGAGGCAAGGATATAGTGAACGTTGTAATCTTCTTGATTGGCCATAATGACTGGGCTGTCATTAATGGCATTATCTCATCTTATATTGGTGAACTGTCACTCAATGCAATGAAAGGAGCTGCCATCTGACCAGGCGAAAAGAAAGTCAGATGAAAATTACCCCAAAGTCAAAAATCAAAGAAAGTAACACTTGATTCACTGGAATTAAAAGATTTGAGGCGACAGATGAAGCCAAATGTGGTGAGTATATGAAGTTGAAGACTTAACAATATTCTACTATCATGCATTCATAGAGAGGAAATTCATTCATGATTGTGGTTGTTTTTCTCGAAAGGGTGTATTCTCTTATTTTCTGACCTTTTGCTTTTGCTCAGAGTATCAGTTGTGTTAATTGTTAGGTTTTCGTTGTCTTCATGGATGTCAAATAATTGCTATGAATCAAGAGTAGCCATTGAGAGATAAGAAAAAAACTAGTTTTCAGGGTGAAAGTAATTGATTTCTAGAAATATTGCAATGTTTTGGTAACAGTGGGACTTTTTGTAGAATGTGTTCCTAGTATCTCTTTGTATGCAAACGTTTTCTTTCTCTAAGTTCGATAGGATTGTCGCTTTTGCCTGAAATTTACTTCATTAATAATCTTTTGACATCGGCTCTTTCTCACTCCTTGCGCTTTCAGATTTTATTTTCTCCCGTATCTCTATCCTACGATTTCCACTAATAAATTCTTTATAGTATCAAATATAATTATCTCATATATTCTTTTGATTGGATGAAAACTGCCGTTATGGAATAGTTCGTTTGTTCTGTCTCAGTTCAGATTTTGACCTTTGTTCATAGTCATTTAAGATTTCGTCTTATTACTATAGGCAGCAACTGCAAAGGTCTGAAGAAGTTACCGAGTCACATATTGCAATTGAATATAATGATTGATCTCAAAATGACATGCCACGTAATGCTCAACAACAAAGTGAAACTTATGCCAGAGATACTACGAGCATCCGATGCAACTTGAAACTTTCTACAAAATTGATGGACGACATGTTTTTAGCATAATCCTTTGGGGCTCAGCTGTAAGGGCTTATTCCATTGCTTCAAGTGTATAAATTTTATATTTCTGTGATTCTAGTAATTTGACTGATAAATTTTCTTTTAAACAATCCATCTAAGTGTTGATTACTCGGTTATTCGGTTTCAGAGGGGACACGGGGAAATGCTTTCGAATCATTATTTTGTTGACCTGTATAATTTCTATATCCATCTTTAGCCAGACTGTATTTTGTTATAACCTATTTTTGCCCCATATGGGACTCTGACTAAGTATCCTATAGGAGACCACCATGTAAAACTTGTTGAGATATTTAGGAATCATTAAGGTATAATTCTTCCCCAAGACTACCGCACACTTTTCTTCAAGTTCTGCGTAGATCTCATTTGAGTATAAAATGGGTTTTCCTTCTTTGCAAATAGAGTTGAAGATGAGAAACACTTGAAATTGCTCCCCTGTTTCACTGATTCAGGGCTACGATAATGTCAATAGTTTACCTTAAACGAAGTTCTGGCTCACAGTTTTCATCAACTTGACTGCAGTAAAAGTTTTGTGCAGCTGCAGATGTTTTTCACTTATTTTGTATCCATTAAATGCAAGTGTAATGAGAGGTTCGCAACATGAAATCCGGAGCTTTTACGGATAAATTGTGTGCTAAAGCATGAACAGGATCTATCCATTTGCCACTTCATTGCGCACTAGTTCGTTTGCTGTGAAGGAGGTTTTGCTGACCATTTCGGGCGGGAGATTCGCGATGGCGTCAGCAAGAATAGAAGAAGCACACTGCTCAAGCAGATAGCATTTTCTTGCCTATTAGAATACCTAAAACTATAAAGTAAGTGATATATAAAGTATCAATAATTTAAAGTTGGTCATAAGTTCCCTGCAATCCCTCATTTGCCACACAGATGAATGTTCCAGACACGTGGTGGGGATTCGTAGTAGATGGAAACAAGGGTAGGACTTACACCATGCCGAGCTAGTGAAAAGTAGAATGAGATAAAGGAGTACAGAATTGGTGCTAGAACACATTAAATGGCACAATCAACATTTGGAGACGATGAAGAATTCGCGGAAGATTTGAAGTGTCTAAACTGTTCAAATTCTCGCAGGTATCTAGCTTATTTTTAGTTAAAGCGAAAAAGGCCTACTGCGCATTGTTATAATTTGGTCCAACAGACAATACTGATCAAAGCAGAAGCTTATAGTACAATCATAATTGACTCCTGCCATGAGTTAAAGGACCTATTATCTCTGACTCGTTGTTTTCTGAAATTGTAAGCTTCGAGCTTGGTCATTGCAGACGCACCTGTTATGGATCTTTCCAAGGAGTTAGGTTTTCTAAATCACAATTTACTCTTTGGAAAAATCCCTAACAATTGCGCTTGAAAATCCTTTCATATCAAAAAAAGATCTGCATCTTTCAAAAAAGCTAAGAAAGCATGTTGAGTTTATAATCTTTGCGATACACACAGAGATATGGACAGGGACACCTAGAAAGCGTGGGGCAGGTTGTAAAAGGAGCACGTAGCCATCACAAAAGAAAAAATTTAAAAGAAATACGATGAAACTGGGGATCTTAGGACATGCCTTAGAAAATTTTTTGAAGGTCACGCCCTCTAGGATATCGGAAAACGCCCTTCTGCAAAATACGATATAAATTGCTTTCTTCACTGGACTTTATGCTCAGTAGGAAAAACTGAACATTTAACATGTTTTTGTAAGTTATGACGACGTATAACAAAAATAAAAGCTACTCCGACTTTATCTTTACGTCAAAGCTATGCCTGTATACCACTGGAAATACTATTTCAAATAGTGCCCCTGTCTTAATCTTAGGATAATTGTCCTCATTCTTGAAATTCCCAGCAACAAATAAATTTTTCAAATAAATCATAGCTCTGTGGTTGTCAGGTTTCTACAAAATCTGCACCCCTTACTGCAAATTATGGAAGTAGTGTTGCTTGTTTTTCGAATACTCTTGTTTTATAAAAATACTTGATTTTTCGTTGAGCGTCAACATTCTTAAATATTTTTTGCTTTAAGCCTTAGATTATTCTTAAAGTATTATCAAATGCCAAAGGTGTAACTTCACATAAAAATCGAAATTCAAACCTTTATTGATGTCTTATTTACTAATTAAAGCCAATAGAATAAAAAAAATTAGCTTTCTTTAAAAGAAAAAGAATAAAACTGTAAATGCCCCATTCCATTAACAAATACTTTGCGTAACCTGCAGATGCAAGTACTTCTTTTCCATGATTTTATTTTGTGTTTGAAATTAGTGTGTCATGGTGACCTATATATTAAGTATTTTTAAATCCATATTTTGCTGCCTTGACATTCGGCAATTGCAAATGATTTTTAATGATTTTTCTTCTCAAATTGTATTTGACCTCTCTCTTAGTAAATATGCTTTCCGTATATATTGTATTTGGATTATTTTTTGTTTTAAAAATTTCAATTATTAGCCACTGCAGAGTGTGAAGATGAATGGTCCCGTACTTCATCATAAGGCAACTAAGAAGTGTAACAAAAAACAACTATTGAAGCGATAGTTCATATGTTATTCCAAAGGCAATATTAGGGTTTTCAGTAATTACGTCACGCTTGTAATAATGCAATAAGAATGGAGACAAGAGAGCTAGATTCGATTATCCATAAAAACGTAAACATTAATATCCTTCAGCGCCATGTACAATAATAATAGAAAAGAACGAGAGAGTCCTTTGTTAATGTGTGCTCCTGCGCATGGGTGCATAATGGCGGATGCAAATGTCTAGAAGTATATCACAACGCTTAGGGGGTAGGTGGCTCTATATTGTATTCGTGATTCTCTTTCAATTCCGTAGTATAACGGTAAACAGTTTCTGAATTGAAAAGTTTTGCATAATGAAGGAACTCCGACACTCAGTACATAGGCTAACTTAGTGAGGTTGTCGAAGGAAGCCATATTTTTTAGTTTTTATTTATCCCTGTTCCATCTTCAATTGTAATGTAGATTAGAGATTTCAGGTGGGACATGAAATGAAATTGTATTGCTCTTCTTCTAAATCCCAATATTTACTTTTTTGCGGAATTTTCATTTGATCACTCACGATAAACTGTGAGTGGAATAAACTGTGAGTGGATCACTCACCACAACCACCATAAACTGTGAGTGGAATATACTTCTGAAGCTCTAAAGCATAGTTAAGTCTTAGTTTTACGCTACAGTTGCTAACAGGCCATGCAGCAAGATACTTCTTTGTCTTGGCGTAGTGGACTGTCAACGTTTGTGCTGGGTTTCTTTTTTTAAACTGTCCGTAGGTTATATAAACGTCCGAGTTTCTGTTATGAGTAGCTGTCCAATTGAAAACACCATCAAATGGCCTATAATTGTTTTCACCTCTTTGAGGTGTTTCATGAGCAAGAAAAATCCACTTTTGAGAATACTTTCCACTTTCTCGTTTGACGTTTCTTAGGGTTGATGCACTATAGATACCATTTCTATTCAATTCAACGTCAAGTCCATGAAAGAGCAATGCATCTGCCTCATGCAGCTTTGACTTGTTGTATGTGGCAATATAGCTTTTGCTACCAGGACAATAAGCAAACTCTCTAACCAGCAGAGCCTCATTCCAAGGGCCCCAATGAGGAATGCCAAACCATGTCGAGTAAACAAGCAACAGTTTCTTCACGGTTGGTCTTCTTGTTTCTGGAAGTACTGTAGATATTTAGTGTTTCTCAGCATATCGAAATGAGATCGGCGCTTTGCCTTTCAATGTCCCTCTCAAATACAAGAGTGCTATGACAAACAGACATCCTAGTATTGCAGTTCGAAGTCGCCACGATCTCATGCGGCACAGTGAAAAATATTAACTGAAAAAGATTTAAAAGAGACAGCAGGCTAGCAAAGATAAACATTGTTGCAATTAGACAAATAAGATACAATAAAAGTTTCTGAAGCAGACATAGGTATAAAATTCCATTTTATTTCAAATTATTTCTATACGACCAACCTTCCAGCTACACGAAAATAATTTAAAATTATTTGACTTCATTCCATATCATAAGCGCTGAAAACAAAACTCTATTCTAGGCATAATCTAGATTATACTTTGGAATCTGGATTCTTCTACAGTATGATGTATTGTCTCTGGAGTAGTAGGATCTTAGATGGCATTTTGTTCCATAGATTTTCTGGACAGAGCCTGTTGGAGATCTTGCTCACAATCTTTCATATGAATATAGCTAACAATAACATAGTACTCGATTAATCAAACCGTTACAATAAACCCTTGATCCCACACTGGGTTTCCACTGAGTTACATTTGAAATTCCAGCCAAAGTTTCAGAAAAAAGTGACTTTTTCCAGCCTGTTGGGCAGAAAAACTATATTTTTTCCAGCCATACTATCAATTTTGATAAGAAATTCCAGCCATTCAAAATGCTGTCAGACTATTGTCAAAAAGTATTGAATGACCTTAAAACTTCCGATGAATTGGAATTTCCTATATAAATTCAATGTCCTCCAGTAAACCACCCCCAGAGGGCAAAGATCTAGCAACCACCCCTGGCAAAACTTAGGGAAAACTTCCAATCCTGGGTCGACTTGATGAAAAAAAGCCTGTCCCATGAGATATTGAACAATCATTCCTTCTTTAATCCTGTTTCTCGATAAGATCATTTTTCATCTAACACTGCTGTTAACTATTATAAGGCCTAAAAATAAAATTTCAGCTTTTCTAGCCAAAGCAGGAGATAAACCTATCGTTTTCCAGCTTTTCCAGCTAACTCCTGTAAAAAGGCTCAGAAATAGAGGGGAAGATGCCATCAATAAAGATAAGGAATATATAAGTGTTTTCTGAGAAACCATTTTATAAGCACCTAGTACTAAGTAAAGAAAATTTTAGAACTACAAAGCTAGAGCTAAGAAACTGTATACGAAAAACACATTGAAGCCGTTTCCTGGTTCAACGTAAAACTGTACAAAAACAGTATGAACATGGCATTGCATTAGAATTTTGAGTCCACTGACGCATTTTGTTTGTTATAATACTAATAATTTGCTAAGTATTTTTTACGTTTTCACTGCAAAATAATTAGTTAAATTAAGAAACATTTGAGAATCTTGTAGAGCTAAAGGTGGCCAAAATTAAGAAACTTTAGGTACTAGCAGTGGCAGTTGGGGCAGGTAATAGAAGTAATAGTCTAATACTCTCCTTTTTTCAGAGGGAACTCTTTCTGAATAGCATTACACTCTGTTTTATAAGAACAACGTTTACAAGAATATTGAGGCTCAATATCACTGAAGTTTAAGAATAATTTAAAGAATAGTTGTGAGGCTCAAGGTTCATAAGACAGAAGAATATTTTTGCACCCTAGTAATATTGCTTTCAGATGTAAAACAAAGATTGGAACATATTCCATAAATTTTTAGGAAAAGTTGCATCTTTGGTATTTTAGAATAATTTTGGAATAATTTAATCCGCTGCGGCAGAAATACAGCGTATGAACTGGGCCTTAGAGGGCATTGCCTCAAAAATTTTTTCTGGGGGGAAAGCCCCAAAGCCCCATTGTAAAGCAGCCTGACCATGGCAATAATAGTTAAGGTCCAATCTTTTACTCATTGGCAAAGATTTGTGGCCACGCAAGAGTTTCTAGGCTTTTAAGTGTGCTTTTACATATGGTTCCCCACAGGCTCAAAACGTTTCCAAGAAGTAAGAGGCATCTGTTTTCCAGTCCTCAAGGCTTCTCCAGCCAAGACCTATCAGGAATTCACTCAGAAAATTTTCTGGATCCACCCCTGGTTACTCAAAATACTCGATACATTAGACATTCTCTCGTACAGTCTCTACTCAAGGGCCCATCATGGTTGGGCCAGGAGGAAAATTATCAAATTCGAAGTATCCAGATGCCTGAAAAATGCTATTTTCGGACTATTCTTTGAAATAGCATTTATTTTAGTTTCAATCTGAATAATAAAAAGCTGTACGCAGAGGCTGCTGATGAAAGAGGCATGCAACTTCAAAACAAATGATTTAACTATCTGTAATATAAGTTTACTTTGACTTGAAGATGGTACGTATCATAGAAGACATCGAAATTCCTTCTTCACAGGAAGTATTTGTAGTCCTACAAGAGAATGCACTACGTCTTTTTATAAGGAACTTGTTTATAAGAAACTAGTACTTGATTGGTCAAAAAGAAACTCTAGTACTAAGCTCAAGAAATATTGAGAAACTGTAGAATCTCAGTTTGTATAGAAGAGTACATTAACTTGCTTCCACTCGTTAATTAGTAATATTTTTCTTGTGAATTGTAACTTGTGATTTTAATCTTTTTGGACATTTATTGTGACGAAGAGCGTCTACATCCAGAAGTGTTCGACTTTCAAACATTAAGTTGAGCTTCAGCCCCGAAAATAAGAAACTAAATAAGAAACTACTAGTACTAGAGTACTAAAACTATGACGTCAAATTAAGAAACTTTTAGTACTAGGTACCTATCCTAGTTCTTATAAAAAAGGTGTATTTTGTTGCTATACACAAGCTTTCTGTGCAATGAGAATCATTGTTCAGTTCACCGACTTCACCCCCGCTAATGGCTTTCTGCTTTTATATTAAGTTTTATATCGCAGTTACTCTAAAATCCATAATATCAGATTTTCAAAATTAATTGATGGGGGTTCAAAATAAGCAGGGGGGTAAACATTCAAACATCTAGGAAGCAACATCCTAGAAATGTCTGTCCTTATGCGCTAACCTCATCTAAAAACATCAAAATATAAGACAGGACGAAAAACTGAGTTTTATTAAAAGAGCTCACAGATTATCATAAAAAAATAAATAATTTATGTTAGAAAAAAGAACTCAAAATAATGAGATTGTAAATCTTAATTTGTAAACAGTCAAAAAGATTTCTTAAAACAATCTCTGAAAGTATGCGATCAAAAAAAATTCTTAAAAGTTTTAGGAAATTTTTTGACCGCACGCCTTCAGAGATTGAATCTCTTCAGGTCAAAAGCGAAAGATTATGGTGCCATGAGTAATGTCAACATCAACTTGAACAAATTTTACCAATCAATGTTTATGCTATGAACTTGAATTCGTTGGGTGCCTGCATCCATAGTTTAGAATTGCTTCCCGCCCCCTTGAATACATTCCCTTTCGAATAATGCGATAGCTGCCTTGGCGCACAACAACCTTGAGGCAAAAGAAATCTGTCTCGAGGCAAAAGCCCATTTCCATGAAAGAAAACCAGTGGTTGCTGAAGTGTGAAGTGCAAGTGTGCAGTACCCTCCTTTTCTGCAAATCTCTTGCTAATAGCACGATTTACAGGTGGTGCTATCTACGTAGGTAAGCTTCATAAAAGAAAATAAAGTCAGCTTGATTACGCACAATAGACAATAATTCTCAACATTTGAAAATCAAAGTCAAACATTAGCGTACTGCAGATAAGCAAGTTCAAGATCAGCTGTTACTTAATAAATTTTTACCTGGTGGCAATGACGATGTCATTGATGAGAAGCTTAATACTTAGATGCTTTCCATTTTGAACTGGCGAGTATTTAGTTTAATAATGCGTGCCCTTTCAATTTCAAAGTATAACATCCCTTTTTTGAAAAGCCCACCCTGCAATTGGCCCCCTTTAAACTTCTTGAAATCAACATGCTCCCCGGGGAAGGGGCTTTATAGATTTTGCGGAAAAGCAATGCAGTTTTTAGTGATAAGACCCAGGGGGTGCTATCTACTTTTCTATGTGGGGGGTTCGTGTCAATATTTGAGGTCTCAGACTTAACAAGAAAATAATAATTGGGGTCAGTGAATTGCAGATTAAAACATTGAAAAGAAGGGTCTGAGTAATACAGCTTATGTAAATTTAGGCATTTAGAGTTTGAGAATTGAAGTTGCAAAAGAATACCAGATTCTAGCGTCTTAATACGTAATTCAATAAACATATATTTGTAATATTCAACGAAATTGTACGACAGCGGCAGTCCAAACTATGTGACAACATTTAGTGTCTCAAAGTTATGAGACTCAGTATTTGGGTTCGTCAAAACTGTGACTCAATATTTGGGGGTCAGTAAAAAAGACCT
>WIPJ01000237.1:264886-319857 GCA_018155075.1 Cassiopea andromeda
CAAGTGAGTCATAAGTTTCCTGCAATCCCTCATTTACCACACAGATGAATGTTCCAGACACGTGGTGGGGAGTCGTAGTAGATGGAAACAAGGGTAGGACTTACACCATGCCGAGCTAGTGAAAAGTAGAATGAGATAAAGGGGTACAGAATTGGTGCTAGAACACATTAAATGGCACGATCAACATTTGGAGACGATGAAGAATTCGTGGAAGATTTGAAGTGTCTAAACTGTTCAAATTCTCGCAGGTATCTAGCTTATTTTTAGTTAAAGCGAAGAAGGCCTACTGCGCATTGTTATAATTTGGTCCAACAGACAATACTGATCAAAGCAGAAGCTTATAGTACACTCATAATTGACTCCTACCATGAGTTAAAAGACCCATTATCTCTGACTCGCTGTTTTTTGAAATTGTAAGCTTCGAGCTTTGTCACTGCAGATACACCTGTTATGGATCTTTCCAAGGAGTTTGGTTTTCTAAATCACAATTTACTCTTTGGAAAATCCATAACAATTGCGCTTGGAAATCCTTTCATATCAAAAAAAGATCTGCATCTTTCAAAAAAGCTAAGAAAGCATGTTGAGTTTATAATCTTTGCGATACACACAGAGATATGGACAGGGACACCTAGAAAGCGTGGGGCAGGTTGTAAAAGGAGCACGTGGCCATCCCAAAAGAAAAAATTTAAAACAAATACGATGAAACTGGGGATCTTAGGACATGCCTTAGAAAATTTTTTGAAGGTCACGCCCTCTAGGATATCGGAAAACGCCCTTCTGCAAAATACGATATAAATTGCTTTCTTCACTGGACTTTATGCTCAGTAGGAAAAACTGAACATTTAACATGTTTTTGTAAGTTATGACGACGTATAACAAAAATAAAAGCTACTCCGACTTTATCTTTACGTCAAAGCTATGCCTGTACGCCACTGGAAATGCTATTTCAAATAGTGCCCCTGCCTTAATCTTAGGATAATTGTCCTCATTCTTGAAATTCCCAGCAACAAATAAATTTTTCAAATAAATCATAGCTCTGTGGTTGTCAGGTTTCTACAAATTCTGCACCCCTTACTACAACTGTACTTTTACTTGACATACAATCATCGCAAATTATGGAAGTAGTGTTGCTTGTTTTTCGAATACTCTTATAAAAATGCTTGATTTTTCGTTGAGCGTCAATATTCTTAAATATTTTTTGTTTTAAGCCTTAGATTATTCTTAAAGTATTATCAAATGCTAAAGGTGTAACTTCACATAAAAATCGAAATTCAAACCTTTATTGATGTCTTATTTACTAATTAAAGCCAACAGAATAAAAAAAAATTAGCCTTCTTTCAGAGAAAAAGAATAAAACTATAAAAACCCCATTCCATTTCCATTCCATGATTTTATTTTGTGTTTGAAATTAGTGTGTCATGGTGACCTATATATTAAGTATTTTTAAATCCATATTTTGCTGTCTTGACACTCGGCAATTGCAAATGATTTTAAATGATTTTTCTTCTCAAATTGTATTTGACCTCTCTCTTAGTAAATATGCTTTTCGTATATATTGATTTGGATTATTTTTTGTTTTAAAAATTTGAATCATTAGCCACTGCAGATTGTGCAGATGGATGGTCCCGTACTTCATCTTAAAGGAACTAAGAAGTGTAACAAAAACAACCATTGAGCGATAGTCCATATGTTATTCCAAAGGCAATATTAGGGTTGTTCAGTAATTACGTCACGCCTAGGGGGTAGGTGACTCTATATTTTACTCGTGATTCTCTTTCAATTCCGTGGCATAACGGTAAACAGTTTTTGAATTGAAAAGTTTTGCATAATGAAGGTTGTCGAACTCCGACACTCAGTACAAAGGCTAACTTAGTGAGGTTGTCGAAGGAAGCCATGTTTTTTAGTTTTTATTTATCCCAGTTCCATCTTCAATTGTAATGTAGATTAGAGATTTCAGATGGGACATGAAATGAGATTATATTGCTCTTCTTCTAAATCCCAATATTTATTTTTTGCGGAATTTTCATTTGATCACTCACGATAAACTGTGAGTGGAATAAACTGTGAGTGGATCACTCACCACAACCACCATAAACTGTGAGTGGAATATACTTCTGAAGCTCTAAAGCATAGTTAAGTCTTAGCTTAACGCCACAGTTGCTAACAGGCCATGCAGCAAGATACTTCTTTGTCTTGGCGTAGCGGACTGTCAACGTTTGTGCTGGGTTTCTTCTTTTGAACTGTCTGTAGGTTATATAAACGTCCGAGTTTCTGTTATAAGTAGCTATCCAATTTAACACACGATCAAATGGCCTATAAATGTTTCCGTCTCTTTGAGGTGTTTCATGAGCAAGAAAAATCCACTTTTGATAATACTTTCCACTTTCTCGTTTGACGTTTCTAAGGGTTGATGCACTATAGATACCATTTCTATTCAATTCAACGTCAAGTCCATGAAAGAGCAATGCATCTGCCTCATGCAGCTTTGACTTGTTGTATGTGGCAATATAGCTTTTGCTACCAGGACAATAAGCAAACTCTCTAACCAGCAGAGCCTCATTCCAAGGGCCCCAATGAGGAATGCCAAACCATGTCGAGTAAACAAGCAACAGTTTCTTCACAGTTGGTCTTCTTGTTTCTGGAAGTACTGTAGATATTTGGTGTTTCTCAACATATCGAAATGAGATCGGCGCTTTGCTTTTCAATGTTCCTCTCAAATACAAGAGTGCTATGACAAACAGACATCCTAGTATTGCAGTTCGAAGTCGCCACGATCTCATGCGGCACAGTGAAAAATATTAACTGAAAAAGATTTAAAAGAGACAGCAGGCTAGCAAAGATAAACATTGTTGCAATTAGACAAATAAGATAATAAAAGTTTCTGAAGCAGACATAGGTATAAAATTCCATTTTATTTCAAATTATTTCTATACGACCAACCTTCCAGCTACACGAAAATAATTCAAAATTATTTGACTTCATTCCATATCATAAGCGCTGAAAACAAAAATCTATTCTAGGCATAATCTAGATTATACTTTGGAATCTGGATTCTTCTACAGTATGATATATTGTCTCTGGAGTAGTAGAATCTTAGATGGCATTTTGTTCCATAGATTTTCTGGACAGAGCCTGTTAGAGATCTTGCTCACAATCTTTCATATGAATATAGCTAATAATAACATAGTACTCGATTAATCAATAAACCCTTGATCCCATACTGGGTGTCCACTGAGTTACAGTTGAAATTCCAGCCTAAGTTTCAGAAAAAAGTGACTTTTTCCAGCCTGTTGGGCAGAAAAACTACATTGTTTTCCAGCCATACTATCAATTTTGATATGAAATTCCGCCATTCAAAATGCTGTCAGACTATTGTCAAAAAGTATTGAATGACCTTAAAATTTCCGATAAATTGGAATTTCGTATATAAATGCAATATCTTCCCTTAAACTACCCCCGGAGGGTAAACATCTAACAACCACCCCAGGCAAAATTTAGGGAAAACTTCCAATCCTGGGTCGACTTGATGAAAAAAAGCCTGTCCCATGAGATATTGAACAATCTTTTCTTCTTTAATCCTGTTTCTCAATAAGATCATTTTTCATCTAATACTGCTGTTAACTATTATAAGGCCTAAAAATAAAATTTCAGCTTTTCTAGCCAAAGCAGGAGAAAAACCTATCGTTTTCCAGCTTTACCAGCTAACTCCTGTAAAAAGGCTCAGAAACAGAGGGGAAGATGTCATCAATAAAGATAAGGAATATACGAGTGTTTTCTGAGAAACCATTTTATAAGCACCTAGTACTAAGTAAAGAAAATTTTAGAACTACAAAGCTAGAGCTAAGAAACTGTATACAAAAAACACATTGAAGCCGTTTCCTGGTTGAACGTAAAGCTGTACCAAAACAGTATGAACATGACATTGCATTAGAATTTTGAGTCCACTGACGCATTTTGTGCGTTATAATACCAATAATTTGCTAAGTATTTTTTACGTTTTCACTGGAAAATAGTTAGTTAAATTAAGAAACATTCGAGAATCTTGTAGAACTAAAAGATGCCAAAAATTAAGAAACTTTAGGTACTAGCAGTGGCAGTTGGGGCAGGTAATAGAAGTAGTAGTCTAATACTCTCCTTTTTTCAAAGGGAACTCTTTCTGAATAGAATTACACTCTTTTTTTACAAGAACAACGTTTACAAGAATATTGAGGCTCAATATCACTGAAGTTTAAGAATAATTTAAAGAATAGTTGTGAGGGTCAAGGTTCATCAAGATATAAGAATATTTTTGCACCCTAGTTGTAATTTTGCTTTCAGATGTACTTTGCTTTATCGATACAAAACATAAGCTCTTGCTTAGTTATACGATGTAGTAAAACAAAGATTGGAACATATTCCATAAATTTTTAGGAAAAGTTGCATCTTTGGTATTTTAGAATAATTTTAGAATAATTTAATTCGCTGCGGCAGAAATACAGCGTTTGAACTGGGCCTTAGAGGGCATTGCCTCAAAACTTTTTTCTGCGGGGAAATTCCCAAAGCCCCATTGTAAAGCAACCTGACCATGGCAATAATAGTTAAGGTCAAATATTTTACTCATTTTCAAAGATTTGTGGCCACGCAAGAGTTTCTAGGCTTTTAATTGTGCTTTTACATATGGTTCCCCAAAGGCTCAAAACATTTCCAAGAAGTAAGAGGCATCTGTTTTCCAGTCCTCAAGGCTTCTCCAGCCAAGACCTATCAGGAATTCACTCAGAAAATTTTCTGGATCCACCCCTGGTTACTCAAAATACTCGATACATTAGACATTCTCTCGTACTGTCTCTACTCAAGGACCCATCATGGTTGGGCCCAGAGGAACATTTTCAAATTCGAGGTATCCAGATGCCTGAAAGATGCTATTTTGGGAGTATTCTTTGAAATAGCATTTACTTTAGTTTCAATCTGAATAATAAAAAGTTGTACGCGGAGGCTGCTGATGAAAGAGCCATGCAACTTCAAAACAAATGATTTAACTATCTGTAATATAAGTTTACTTTGACTTGAAGATGGTACATATCATAAAAGACATCGAAATTCCTTCTTCACAGGAAGTATTTGTAGTCTTACAAGAGAATGCACTACATGTTTTTTTATAAGGAACCTGTTTATAAGAAACTAGTACTTGATTGGTCAAAAAGAAACTCTAGTACTAAGCTCAAGAAATATTGAGAAACTGTAGAATCTCAGTTTATATAGAAAAGAGTACATTAACTTGCTTCCACTCGTTAATTAGTAATATTTTTGTTGTGAATTGTAACTTACGATTTTAATCTTTTTGGACATTTATTGTGACGAAGAGCGTCTACGTCTAGAAGCGTTCGACTTTCAAGCAATAAGTTGAGTTTCAGCCCTGAAAATAAGAAACTAAGTAAGAAACTACTAGTACTAGCATACCTAATTTTAAGGAAATTTTATCACTGCACTTTTTACAAGAAATGAGGCATTCTTAGGGGGTAACACCAATAGGGGGCCTGGTATATATGTGCCAGCACGTTTTATGGGCTATTTTGAGATATTTTTCCAGTAGTTTAAAAAATAAAGTTAAAATTATTAAAAAACAGGGATACCGTAAAAGAAAAGTCAAGTAAACTGAGCAGTTGCATTTCACAGTACATTCCGTAATCTGGTAACATTGTTTTCAAGAAATTTAGGTCTATAAGGTATTCTAAGATTTTTGAATATTTTTTGTCATGGTTATGGGGCATTTTCCAAAGGACATGTTGGACAAGCAGTTAAACTTTGCAATATGTACGTACAAAAAAAGTCAGGACTCTTTTCCAAGCATGACCAAAATGGCTAAGCACCGTTCTTATCACTGCACACTTCATAATTTATCACTGCAAAAATTGGTTATCACTGCACACTAAAATTAGGTATGAGTACTAGAGTGCTAAAACTATGACGTCAAATTAAGAAACTTTTAGTACTAGGTACCTATCCTAGTTCTTATAAAAAGGTGTATTTTGTTGCTATACACAAGCTTTCTGTGCAATGAGAATCATTGTTCAGTTCACCGACTTCACCCCCGCTAATGGCTTTCTGCTTTTATATTAAGTTTTATACCGCAGTTACTCTAAAATCCATAATATCAGATTTTCAAAATTAATTAATGGGGGTTCAAAATAATCAGGGGAGTAAACATTCAAACATCTAGGAAGCAGCATCTTAGCCATGTCTGTCCTTATGTGCTAACCTCATCTAAAAACATCAAAATATAAGACAGGACGAAAAACTGAGTTTTATTAAAAGAGCTCACAGATTATCATAAAAAAATACGTAATTTATGTTAGAAAAAAAGAACTCAAAATAATGAGATTGTAAATCTTAATTTGTAAGCAGTCAAAAAGATTTCTTAAAACAATCTCTGAAAGTATGCGATCAAAAAAAATTCTTAAAAGTTTTAGGAAATTTTTTGACCGCACGCCTTCAGAGATTGAATCTCTTCAGGTCAAAAGCGAAAGATTATGGTGCCATGAGTAATGTCAACATCAACTTGCAACTTGGCCACATTTTACCAATCAATGTTTATGCTATGAACTTGAATTCGTTGGGTGCCTGCATCCATAGTTTAGAATTGCTTCCCTCCCCCCTGAATACATTCCCTTTCGAATAGGTAGCTGCCTTGGCGCACAGCAACCTTGAGGCAAAAGAAATCTGTCTCGAGGCAAAAGCCCATTTCCATGAAAGAAAACCAGTGGTTGCTGAAGTGTGAAGTGCAAGTGTGCAGTACCCTCCTTTTCTGCAAATCTCTTGCTAATAGCACGATTTACAGGTGGTGCTTTCTACGTATGTAAGCTTCATAAAAGAAAATAAAGTCAGCTTGATTACGCACGATAGACAATAATTCTCAACATTTGAAAATCAAAGCCAAACATTAGCGTACTGCAGATAAGCAAGTTCAAGATCAACTGTTACTTAATAAATTTTTACCTGGTGGCAATGACGATGTCATTGATGAGAAGCTTAATATTTAGATACTTTCCATTTTGAACTGGCGAGTATTTAGTTTAATACTGAGTGCCCTTTCAATTTCAAAATATAACATCCCCTTTTTGAAAAGCCCACCCTGCAATTGGCCCCCTTTAAACTTCTTGAAATCAACATGCTCCCCGGGGAAAGGGCTTTATAGATTTTGCGGAAAAGCAATGCTGTTTTTAGTGATAAGACCCAGGGGGTGCTATCTACTTTTCTATGTGGGGGGTTCGTGTCAATATTTGAGGTCTGAGACTTAACAAGAAAATAATATTTGGGGTCAGTGAACTGCAGATTAAAAAATTGAAAAGAAGGGTCTGAGTAATACAGCTTATGTAAATTTAGGCATTTAGAGTTTGAGAATTGAAAAGAAGTTGCAAAAGAATACCAGATTCTAACGTCTTAATACGTAATTCAATAAACATATATTTGTAATATTCAACGAAATTTTACGACAGCGGCAGTCCAAAATATGTGACAATATTTAGTGTCTCAAAGTTATGAGACTCAGTATTTGGGTTCGTCAAAACTGTGACTCAATATTTGGGGGTCAGTAAAAAAGGCCTGCCATGGACTCCCCGTATAGAAAAGTAGGGAGTATCCCCCTGGGTGATAAGACAGAACATCGATGAAAGTGCTGTAAAAAATAAATGGGTTCTGCAGACTTCTTGTGATGAGAAAGAGGCACAATTAGAGATAGAAAACATGAGTGTGCGCATAATTTCATTATTTTTTAACAAATTAAACTAATATAAAACATCTTTCATTTTAGCAACAAAGATCTAACGAGCAAAATTCATCTACAACAGGCATCGTAGGAACGATTTAATGGTGGATTTACATTACCTAAATCCTCACCTCTACACGTAAGAAAGGTGCTTTAACGATCCAGGTGTGACAAGTCAAATGGAGATCACGATCAAAATAAGGTTTCCCAAATAAAATATCCATATAGTAAAAATTCAACTTAGAAAATTCAACGAAGGAAAGCAGTGTTGACGGAAAAAATTCCAATGTACTTGAAAGCTACATAAAGCTACAGTGGTTTGTATGGGGGCACGTAAGGAGATTAGTAAAAGTTAATCAACCTGGGAATTTGTCAATGAACTCAAGACTATGATACACATACAATGGGAGTAATCGTTTGATCAGCTTTGCTCCTTTTTACAAAAAAACTTTTCACAAGCTAACAGCTTTCTATTAACATGCTCTACTAATCAATACTCTAGTACAGCGTGTCTGCCAAATCTGGAAGATGGACTTGCCTGACAATTCCCCGACAAATATCCCATTTTCCCTGACGTAGTTCATTGCATCATCCAATGGAGGAAAAATTATTGGAACTGAGTACCTCAATGTCACCACATGGACGGATTTAAGAGATGGTTATTGGGGGTAGGGGTGTTGGTAGGTGATATTTTGAAGTATACCGAACAGCATGCCATGCAAGTATCTCAGCAGTGGGTAAAAGCTAGTCCCTCCTAAATGTACAAGATATTATAAATGATATAAGCTATAAGTCAATGACGTTACTCATGTAGAAGGAAAGAGACTTTGAATACGTGAGCGGAGCGAGCGAAAAAAAATTTTTAATTCACGCCTTCTATAGCGTCGAAGCATCCCTTTGGCAAGTAGGACAAACATTACGTTCATAATTGATGTCAGTGAAAAAAGGTCAGATTTCCCTGACATTGCAAAATGGGACCAACTTTCCCTGACAATTCCCTGACACTTTTTTAAGGGACTGGATTTCCCTGACATGTCCCTGTGTCCCCTGACATGGCAGAGACCCTGCAATACAGGGGTCTCCAAGATACGGCCCACGGAGACATTTCTGTCTACTGAAAAAATGAACAATGAAAAGCAACATCCCTATTTTAAATCTTTTTCACTTGGCACTCGAGTATGCACTCGGCCACCATTTCCTGTTTAGTAGTTGATGTGACCCTCAAGCTAAAAAGTTTGGAGACCTCTGTTCTAATATATTTCAAACTATGAACTATTTAGAGAATCTTCTACTAACGATAAGAAACTACTTAAGAATGGGCTTTATACAATAACAAATGGGCGCTATCTTGAAGAAACTGCCAAAAAATCAGACTACTTTTGAAAATGAATACAACTAGCCAGTAACATGAAGCATAAGCATCTATACCTGTAAAATGGAGAAAAGTTGCATTTCAATGGTCACGTTTCTCTACTGAGCTGCAAATGCTTTTGCAAACCTTCAATTACAAAATTCAAACGATTGCTTGCAACTCTGATGCAAATGGCGATCAAAACAGAAACTAAATTAACTTTTGCAAACTCAGACATTCAATGACCATTAAAAGCAAAAGTGGGTCCACGCTTGAAAGATATGAAATAAAAGCGAGCCAATGGAAAAATGCCACACTTCTATGGAAACACTGCCGTGCTAGATCTCAAAAAGCCTTTCGTAACTTCAAAACCACAAGACATTGCAGATTTTCACTCTACAATGGTACACAGATGATCACATTTGGCTCAATCTACGCTCATCTAAATCTGGATCGGGAAAGTGCGAGACTTGGTCAATCTAGTGAGATAACATCAGAAGGCGAGTGACGTGGTTCATGAAGATGATTCAATAACCCTGTCTGTGCCAAATATAACTCAGCCGCCATCTAAAATTGAAAACATTCATTGAATTGAAACATTCTATTACAATAAACTACTTGCACTGACTACAATCATACTAACTAAATTGTATCATATCCTTTATTGCGCTACAATCATAGCTGCAAAATGAATATTATCTAATGTAACCAATAGAAGATTTAGATAAATAAAAGGTGCAAATGGTAGAAGTGATGCCAAAAGCGTTTATTTCAATAAGCCATTCTTTGGATTAGATAAAGAAGAATTATAAGAAGCACTAAGATTTTCCAAATCTACTAGCTGAAAGGAAACCATGTTAATGAATGGTCTATCTCAGAGCAAGAATAATCTTACCTGTATATCAATATATCAAAAAAATTCATATGCTCTCTTCTTTCATGCTCTACCCTTTTTTCTTTTTCTTAAATTGTATCTCTTTAATGTATAGATCATAAACTATTACAAACGCCTGATGTTTAAAATCAATTGCCCATAAAACAACTCAACCTCAACTTGCTTGTTGAAAAAATGAAAGGTAGAGCAATAACCACATAAACCCAGTTGTGCAACGGACTGAAATACAGCACTATTTAAAGCCCTATGAATTGCGTTAAAGGAAAACACACAGTGGTATAACGAACGTAGGTTGGGGTTGAAACAACTCCTAAGGGCCCCCAAAGCTTTTGAAATCCAGCAGGGGTTCCTCACAAGCCTTCAAGTGACAAATTGTTTTGTTATTTCAAGGGAAATTTAAGATGGGGCCCCAATCCTACTGAATTTCAAAGGACCAGGAGTGTCTCTGCTTCACCCCTGAAAACATATCCATCAAGTTGTTACAATGCACTTCTAGGAGATTTTGCAAATAAAGCCTATCATACCATAAGAAGTTATCATATATGTACAGCTGTAGTAGCAGTAATTAACAAATCCTAAACCATACTACAAATTATGCTGCAGCATGAAAAATTAAATAATTATATGGAGTGAGACCACTGTTTTTGCATATTATGCTAATAGGTCAACAAAAGCCTTTACTATGGGAGTTCCTAGAAAAATCAGCCACTAGGATAACCACTAATTGGCCATACCGTTGCACAAATGATTCTTCCAAACAATTACATATTTCAAATATTGAGGTGTTAAACAAAGGCTCCTGCACAGTACCACAATAGCTAATTAGACAAATTAATAGTTCATTAACATTTCCCTTACCCTTTCCTCCTCTGGAAGAACGGAGTAAAAATCAGGAGCTGTTAAAGTAAAATAGCAAGTTATAGTTCAGTGCTAGTTTGAAAGAGTTAGAAAATCTACCCATCTGCTATCACTTCTCCCATAGCCAACCAGTTTTCAACATGAGAGCAAATTGTGATGACTATAAATAAGAAAAACTGCTTTATCAATACAAACTGAATTGGTGATGCAGCTAAGCATACCACACCAAAGGAAAAGAACAAACTTCACTACAAGGTCAAGAGTAAATGATAAAAAATTGATGGCAACAAAAAGGGATGGAGCCTAATGGTATTCAAAGAGTACAAACAGCTTCTAAATATCACAGGTACTTACTCTGCATTTCAGTGTCATACAATGAAAAAGGATATGGTAGATTGGAGGGAATCATTGGAACTTGTCGAATACGTGGTCCTCGGTGGGTGCTTACAGGTGTGTTGTAACTGCTAAAAAATTAAGTTTCATAGACATAAATTATCTGTAACATTAGACTATTAAGACATTTCACTTGTAATGACAACAAAAGGAAAAGATGAATTCATAAATTAAACATGAAAGAAGATTCAACATATGAGGATTGACAAATCAAAAAGAGAATGATAGAGTAGAGAAACAATACTACACAAAAGAAAAAATAGTAGATGGTAAAAGGGAAAGGAGGAGAGAAAGTGAGAAAGGAAATGATAAAAAGTAATTCAAAAGCTTCAGAGTTGGTAAAATTTTAAATCTTAAACACAAAGGTCAAAATAAGCAAGATCTATATCCATAATAATACTAATGACATAATGTGGAGAAGGTAAATTGGTACCTTAAGGGCAATGGTGCAGAAACACTAGTCGTGGAATCTTCTTCATCACTGGAATCTGCAGTGAGGTCAATAATCTCCAAGTCTTTATCTTTTGATTTATCTGGGAAAAAGCAAAAGGTTAATTAGAATGCATAAATAAACAGGAAATGGATGCTCTCCAGGTTTCTCTCTGAAATCATTAAGATAGGATCTTGCATTGGCATTAAATAAGCATTCTATTAATTAATAGCAAATCTGTAAGCAGGGTGTAAAGTGCCACCCCTAAACACCACTTTTCTACTATCTTTTGATACATTAGTCCATGGGTCTCCAAACCAAGGCCCTCAGACCAGATGTGGTCTTTGAGACCCTTTCATTCAGCATGTGGAGACTTTCTACCTACAGACAAAACTAGGAAAATTTTCTTGTATCCTGCCTAAATCGACCACCTTAATGGAAGTTATGCTAAATAGTAACTGAATAAAATATCAAATAAATGACTAAAAGTAACCCCCAGTTTTCTCTTTTATTTGAACCTCAATATGGCTTGCAGCCCTCCACCTGCTGTTTAATAGTTGATGCGTCCCTTGGGTGGAAAAGTTTGGAGACCCCTGCCTTAGTCCACTGACCTAGCTGTTTCAAAGAAAATAAAGCATCCATCTCCTAGCAAAATATTTAACAACTTATGGGCTAATGTAGTATAAATATGCTCTCATATCCAAACTCATGGTAGCAGCAATCATACCTTCAGTTTTAAAATTTGATGATGAAGAGGATGATGGTGTACTTATTATTGTAGTGACAGCTGACCTGCTTTCTTGCTCTGAAAAAATGTAAAGATTATCAAAAGAATGAAAAATTTTACTAAACGTAAAGCAATTTAGGAAATTGATAAATACGTAAATGATTGGTGAAAATGGCCAAAAAGCCAGCCATAAAATTGCAGTAAATGACTGGACATATATGTAATTGCAGGTGCCCATGTTGACACAAGTACAAAAACAACAGAATGAGCAAATCATTATCACCAGCATCATTGTACAAAGTGTAAGTGTATATTCCAAATACAAACTTGTTTGTACTTTGGAAGCAAGGATTTTATATAACACAAGCAGTTCCAAATAATGCAGCACCATCCCTCATATGAGGACTGACACAAGTGCTGACTGACACTCTTGTACCACTTTCTTCCATACACATAATAATTGAAAAACCCTTTTGGTTGTTTCAACAAGGTCTTTCAACATTCTTAGTACTTATATGGAAGAAAATAGTACAAGAGTGTCAGTTTTGTAGATACTATCCACCATTAAGCAGAAAACAGCTGTTAATTAATTTTAATAAATACCAATATCAGACTGCATCTTCCATGACCCATCTTGAAAGAAAACTATATCACTGCTATCTTGTGAATTCTGAAGTATCTCTGTAAATAAACTAAAATGAGAAAGAGACAGTTTCTAATTAAAAAAATGTACTATAGCTGATTTGCCTGCACATTGGAACAACTGTGTTTAGAAGAAAAACTATATTTTGAAAAAATTTATATCAACTATACTCAACTTTTAACATACTCAACTTTTAACTAAAAACATGCTATCACAAATTGGGATGACAATGTCTTTATCAAAAAAACAAAAAAGCACCTATACATTAGAGCTCATACCCTGACTAAACCAAACATTTCTTACACAAAAGGAAAATAAGGTAACAAAAAAAGAAAAAGCTTAGTCTAAAGGAATGTGGGAATACAAAATGATTGCAACATGGTAGATGTTCCTAACAAGTTACAATCAAAATCTAAGATAATGACAATATAACACTATGGAGAAACTTATTGCAAAAAGCACTGATGAGATTTGTAAAAATTCCTGCTCACCCATCAACAACAAGGAGATCATAAAATGCTTTTTTATCACAAACAGGACATGTCCATGTAGGTTTCCTAGAAATGCAAAAATTACTACCATAAATTCAATGGTTTCTATTTGATCTAATCGTAGAATAGGTGTGCAAAGACAGCATGCTTATGGGATTTTCTGACACTAAGAAAACAGTCGTTGAAACTTGGGGGGGATTGTCCTTTCAATAGTTTTAGACTTGCCAAATGTGATACATGATTTGTTAGTAGCCGCTAACAGGAAGCAATGAAGAACAATGTACAACAGTCAGCATAGTTGTGTGAGATTGATGTTTCTTAAGATCTGGTGTAAAGGCATTGGACAAGGGTCATTATTCCCAGAGGCATGCTGGCATAACTTTAAAATTGATTTTTCCTATTTTGTTCTTAGTTACCAAAACTCAATGAGAACAGGTTAAGGGGGACCAGTTTTTCTCTCTCAGCATAAAGATCAATGAGGAAAACAATGCCTATCCTTCTTTGCAGAAGGCCATCTTAAAACATTCTAAAAAGTGTGACCACAAAAAATTTTTTAGGGGCAAGCCCCCAGACCCCTAGCTTCCTCTCATTTCTTTTGCATGGTTTCATAGCAACAGCCTTCCAACTTCTTTGTCTCCTTTCAACACAATGTTGGTTTAAGGTGTAAGTTTACACGGCATGTGCTGTTTTACAAAAGGCTTTCAACCCCCTCTCCAAAATGGGAAAATATCCTCCAATGTGAGGAAGTACTAATTTTCTACAAATTTATAAATATTACTTTCCTTCTACCTCACATCATCATTTCATTTCTTGCAACATACTAATAATCTAGTATAGGCCCCCTGTAAACTAACATAAATATCCTTCTGAATATAAGCCCCCAAATATAAGTCTAGAGCTTACATTTGGGATTCTGCATATATAGTTAGGATAATGAATGAACATAAACAGAGCATACATAGAGCCTCTGTATTTACTTTTGTTCCTTTTTGAAGTTTTACACTTTAAATGTTGTTATTAATCTCTCTAGTTGGACACTGAATGGTGAATTTTTTGGCATACACAAGTCACCTGTTAATCTATAAGACCTTCTGAATATCCCAAATACATGCCCACTAAAATGTGCTTACAAACCACTATAAGCTCAGGATTTATATTTGGGATTTTGTGGTATAAGGCAATTGTTGACAAAAACAAATAAATAAAGCCACTTAGATATGCACATGGTAGAACCAGATATGTTCCAATAATTAACTTGCAACAACGAAAGAACTCTTCTATAGGGGGCATGTATTCTGCATGAAAGAGCAAATGGTCCAAGGTAGTTTCTTAATTTCTAATCCTTACATACCTTTCATTCATTTGAATATACAATGAGCCATCAAAGCACTGAACATGGCTACAGGTAGTTGCTCGACAAGGCAATGTCATTCGAGTTTTACCAATCTGCAATTGACAAGGTAACAACTGTGAGGCACTTCTATCATTGAGAACATGTATAAAAATCAATGTGAGCTAGTGAAGTGATCAAGATTTGTTGAAAAATGAAAAAAAATTCAAACTAAACATTCAGTTACCGGACAGCAAAGAGAAACTTTGAGGCTTGTAGTGGCTACTTCATTGTCAAGGTCATGCGCCAACTGTTCCTTAACTAAGAGAAAAATGAACTTATTAGCAATTTCATTTGTTCAAAGACAAGGAACAAAAACTAAAAGAACCACAGTTAAAAGAGTAAAAAATGCATCTTTCAGGACACAAGTGACATGTATAATGCAAAATATCCTTTAAGTTATTAAGTGTGCATTCAAAATAATGGTAGAAATTAGCAAAATGAGACTGGGGAATGTAATACACAAATATATGGAGAAAAACACTGAGAGAAATACTTACTTAAAGCTCTGGCATGATCAGCATTTCGTAATGGCTTTGATTTCAGTCTTTGGATTAGAGTGCTGGCTGTCACACATTTGACTAACTGCACTGTAACAGCATGTCTCTAACAAACAAAAAAACTGCTCAATAAACAAATGCAATAAATAACAAGGAAAAAATGTCATTAGAATTGAGTGTTACTAACAGGAAACACTTTATATCTGAAATTTACAACTATGGATTGTTGTTATGCTGCTTAACATTGATATGACCAATCACCAAGTTGATAGACACGTCCTCCTGATTATAGCTCTTTTTAAAAATGATAAACATGTAGTTCAGAATATAAACAAATTAAAAATAGGACCAATCAGCAATATATCAAACAGATCAATCAAACTAATGGATACTCTAAGTTCTGAGGAAACTATAGAATAGAACATAAAAATCATTAGAGAAACTGCTTCTAACTATGCACTATTTACACAAAACTGAAGATTTAATCAAACATTCAACAAATACGGACGTCTGAGATTAACAGTGTAATGTTTATGTTACCTTGCCCATGTCTGATGGCATCCAAGAGATCCTGACTTGATTTGCCACCATTGGTGACAGTCGACAAAATGATGTTATGTTGACAGGCTTGTGAGGTTTCTTTGGCTCCATGTTCTGTGAATTAGGTGGTGGTTGCCCCTACAAAAAATAGAAATCACCAGTTTGAATATATTCTTCGCAATGTTTTATTACATTGGCAACAGGATTGTACAAAAAATATAGACAGTAAAGGAACAGAAGGTTTCTTGAAGACCCACAAGAGGTGAGTGGTAATTTGTACAATAAGACAAAATTGATAAGAAGAGCTATATTGAAAAAGGGAGTTTTTCATCTCCTATTTTTCAAATGTAAATAATGGTATGACATGCTAACACAGGTAGAAATAAAATCTTACAGGAATAGGGCAAATTTTTCCATTGACTTTAATTGAACATCTTGATGGATATGAATCTTCCTGTACACAACTTGTTTCCGCCAAACAGAACCTAAGGAATACATAACAAATGTCTAATGTTTTATTTGTATTCTAATTACTGTAGAGATCACATAACTGGTGATACAACTCTATGTTATCATCTTTGGTTCTCCTGTTGACTCTATGATGTACTTAAACTAACAAAAATTATTGTTCCCTACACGAGCAAAAACAACCAAGCAAGCAAAACAGAATCCTCCATGTGATATTTCATATACCCAAGTAGCTTATGTAATTAGCATATTAAAGGGCTTATCTTTTTTGACTGTATGTATCTATATTTTCTTAGCAACTATACTTCTCCATCACCTTATCTGTAGCTTAATGATCAGTAAATGGAAGACACCTTGAAATTCACTAAGGGCTGAACGAACATCTCTCTCTTCTACTATGATGAAATAAACATTGCACAGAAAAGATTTTACGTGAATAACTAAAATCCCTGTATATCAAGTACTTTGACATACCTCAGCAGCACTTGGACATTAAATTCTGTTTTTGACTGCAGTGAGTATGACCTACGGAAACTAACATATTGATCAATAATTAAAAATGCAAGGCAGAATTCTATGAAAAACTAGAAACTTTGCTATAAACTCTGACCATCTTTATTTCAGTGTTGCAGCACCTGACCTTCAATGAACATTTCCTTACTCCTTACAATTAATGGTAATAATAAATCAATTCTCATTCTTCCATTGATCCATATTCCTTCCAAAACTTAATATTAAGATGCAATTACACAACAAGCAACCACAAAGAACAAAATTACAAATACAATATATATATAAATCAACTAACCTCGAATGAGTTATTGTTTGAACTTGGAGTGGTGAGAAATGGAAAACAAGGTTGATGTCTTGGTAACCAGAAGGTCTTTTTTGGCCTGTGTGATAAACATGACATGAACTACCAAATATGAACTTCACTATAACAAAATGTTTTCAAGGAATGAAATGATAGATAATAACTGTTATAGAAAGGAAACTTCAACTTTATTTTTCAAGGCTTCTTAAAAAGGAATGAAAATGAAATTAGAAGTTAATAACCAGTATAAATGAATTTAATGCCATAACTATGTATCTATACTACTTCAAAATAAAACAAAAATGATTTAGTAGTGTGGTGATAGGGTCTTAACATCTATAGGATCTGTGTGGCACAAAAACTCAAGGCCAAATCCTGGCCAACCCTGCACAACAATTCCTTCCTAGCAAATACCAAGGAAGCCAATGATGCCAATATGAAGCAATTTAACAATTTCAAGATGTACAAAAAATGACTAACCAAGGCTTGTTGGCTTTATTAATATATCCTGTAGCTCAGAAAATGGCAGATTGATGAACCTAACATCTGGGTGTACTGGCATTCCATCATGACAATTGCTATTATTAAGTAACAGGTTTTGATCTGGTGCAATTACTCTATTTGGTAATCCATTTTGTGTTCTAACCAAAGGATCTATATTTGAGTTTTGATGACTTTTTTGAGAGTTATATTTATCATGTAGGAGAAATTGACTTCGGTAAACATCTTTATGAGTTTCTTGCTGTATCATTGTATTTATTGGTGGCTGCTTCTCATGCGTAGTCCGGTTTATGATACTACTTGTTGAATCTGGTTCACTTGCAGTTGAACTTCTTGTTGAAATTAAATTTTTTCCATTTGTAATGTGCGGCTCAATGCCATTATTAAGAGGTACATCCACAGAGGAATAAAGTGAATTCACTGGCACAGTCATTTGTAATGATCTTGTAGGAAACCTGGCTTTGTACAACTCCACAATTCTGTTTTTTACACGCTCTCTTAAACTTGTTCCTTCAGATTGTCTAAGCAGGGTTAATGTTCTCGCTAACAATTCATGTTTTCGTCCAGACCTTGGTCTCCCACATGTACACAGCACTTCTTGTAATTCAGAAATACGAAAAGTCATCAGCATATTCTAAAATGGAAGTACAAACTGATTTACAAAATCTATGGAACAAAGTAACAAGCGCTGATTCAATCCAAACGTTTACCAACTTCTATACCCTCAATACTATGCTGCTCTAGAGGACGACATTTAACAGTATTTACAGACTTTAATTTCCGTTATAAATTATTGGGACATCAATTCCGTTTCTTAGAACTTGTGCCGTGCTTCATTAAATAAAAACAACTTTGTGTAATTATGTAAGTATGCACATTGTTACGAAAGAATATAATCTTCCAGTATTCCCCATCTTAAAGCAGATTTCAATTTAAAAAATATGCATAACTACAAATTGATCTACTGTCTACCGTTTAGGGAGTTAGGCCAAAACAAATTCGTACAATAATGTGCAATGACATCTAAAACAACGTTCAAACGGCGCACCAAACTTCAGATGCCAAATCGTAAAAATGCTAGAAGTAGAGAATAGTGAATTCTACAAATAATACTTGATAAAATACTGAGAAATAAAAGCATTCGGTTGTATACCCTCAAATCTTCAGTTTCTGGCTGCGTTTCTCTGTCTTTCGCCGGTTCCATCTTCAAACACTTTCTCATGTACATCACAAAACAAAAAAATACCTATACCTGACAAACTTCAAGTATATACGCCACAAACACGCTCCTTTATTCCAGTGACATTGCGCGCCAAATATCCTCCTCTGTGAAATATTCTTTATTACATGTAGTCCATCATCTTCAATCTTGGAGCCCTCCTTTAGCGCGGTTGAGGGAGTGGGCACCACTACTTCATCAATGGACCGTATAGAAATTAATTATATAAACAATAGGTTTTCACGCCTGAATACGTTCGTGAAAAGAAGGCTATGTTGTGAACTTTTCCCGGTTTTTTGGGTTGTCATGTGCCAACAGCATGGTTGTCCACAATTTAGTGACCCATGTGTCATGCACTGATGGTCAAGAATGCTAAGAAGGCAATTGTATCATGTCATTTGGCAAGATAACAAACCCCTTGATAAGATCTTGTATGTCCCCTTCATTAAATCTGTTACAATAGTAGTTTTCTCACAAATCATGGCTAATAACATGTAGAAAACACCTTGGATGGCTTAGGAGGATGAATCATATAATAGTCTCATTAATCTAATGACTTGCAATGTTACCTTTGGAACCACACCTATATGTATTGTAAGCATTGCCATAAAGCTTTCAGAAATCAACAGAAAAGTTTACAAAATGTCCTTTACATAACTATCTCTTTCCAAAAATGCATTAATTGTCATTACTTTTCTTCTTTTTTTTCTTTTTGACTATCTGAGTATCAATGTCCAATGTCTTATTATTCTTCTCTTCTACTGTACCTGATTCGGTTTGCCCATTAATTCCATCTTTTTTAACTAATTCTGCTGGCCTACTTGTTCGCTTTCTGTTTTCAATGCCAGAGTCAAGCTCTGGATTCCTATAAAAGAAGTATTCATTTAAAAATCAAATCAGTGTGAACCAGAATAGAAATAAAGTGTAAACAAAGGTATTCTCAATCGGCACGATTTTGGTGTGCAATAATTTCAATGAATGAAGAAGCAATTTATTGGTAGAATAAAATGATATATCTAAAACTAAATAAATTGTACCGCTTTGTAGTCATTATTCAAACGGGAAAAAGATTAGAAGCCACGAATGATAAAAAAGAAGAGTTGTTTTGGCCGCGGAAAGCCTAGCACAATGCTAGATAAAATACTAGCCAGCAGGTGCTATGTGTAAATGATGTCAACAAGAGTTGCTTACACCGTATGATAATTGAATGTAGCAAATGGAATTAAATCGAATGACATTGAAAGCTGTTGGTCAAAGATATGATTCCGGTCACTTTTGTAATGCCATATGCTAGCCAACACATATATAAACAACCTATGAAATTGCCAAGCAATAGAAAGCCCTCCTAAATCATGAATAATCCATTATTGCGCATCCTTACTCAGATAGCAAAGCGATAATCCTCTTGCAGTAGGCCAATAGTTGAGGTGACCTCTGTATAATTGGACCGCCAAGTGCATTTTCAATAGAATCTGCTAGCTCATCAGCAAATGGCAGCTGAAACATTAAAACAACATATTAAAAAATCCTGTTATGAAGAATTCTGAAGAATTGAAGAAAATTGTCAAGCTCTCATAAACATCACAATTATATTTGATAGAAAGCAGGCTTTAAAAACACAAAAGACAACAGTCAAGAAATGAGATTTCTCCTTGGTTAAAAATAAACTCAAAGTATATAAGTTGGCTAAAAGTTTATTCAGTAACAAACGCTCAGCTCACCAACATAAAGGTATGCTTATCAAAATCTATAGCTGCATCAACATATAACAAATACCAATTTCCATTAAAAAACAATTCATTATACACAATCAAGTTTATTCACTAGCGTATAAAATACCTTAAAGTTTGCTCTGTTTTCTTTAATAAACCTATCGGTAAGTTTGGCAATCTCATGCAGGTGCTTAGCTTTCATACCAAAGCTTACATCACATGCTTGCTTAAAAACCTAGGTATGCAAAACGCAAGAAGTATCAATGCATGCATACAAACAAACGGGGTAGATTTCCAACGGAACTCACAAATGATTTATTGGCACAAGTAGTGTGCTATATATACAAAATAATAAATCATTTTAAAATAAGATTTTCAAGACAAGTACTGAAAATCTAAATCTACACCTACCATGAACTTCAAAACAACCTTTTAAAAGTGGACATAGTAACATCCTTGCTGTCTCTCTTCAATAGTCAATGATTACTCAATAGTTATTTGACACCAGAAACTGATTCTATTTGTCCAGATTTAAAATACAAGATAAAAAGGAACAATTGAATGCATAATTATACTTTTATTAATTCTTGCTGCAAAGGGGTGCTCATATCCTTGAAATTCTCCTTTTTACAATCAGACTGTAAATTAAAGAAAAAAGAACTCAGAGTAACAGCAAAACTGTAAAGTTCAAACTTTAGATCCCTATTTTATCCCTAAGGAAAAAGCACAATACTATAGCGAGAATGTTCAACTGTAGTTTATTATGCAATACTTCTTTCATGAATACTCAACTAGAACAATCTACTTTGATTAAAAACTGAACAAAGCGAAGAGGATTTATATATGTAGCTTCACCTTTCTTGCAAGCAGTTGAAGCATCATTTCACAAGCTTGTACCTAAAATAATAGAAAATTACTCGTATCCATGAGGCATGAAATTTTGCATGATATCCTATAAAAGGCATACCACATATGATAGATTAATATTTAAAGTTGGCAAAATAAAATAACTATCAAATAACAGAAGTAAAAAACATAATATGTATACCATTGAAGTAAATTACTACATCTTCAATTTCGATATAAGTTAGCTTATAGAAATCGATACTTAAAGTAAACAAAAAAATGAATCAGTAAAGTAAACAAATGAAAAATAATATAATGTATAATCTTAAAAAGAAAAGCTAACTCACTTTCCTGAAATTATTCACAGCTGTTGATAGGTAAACTGCCAGACTACCAGAGAGTTTCCAGGCGATTCCCTTAAATGGTAGAATTGACAAAATTAAGATGGCACCAGAAAATTTTCAGCGCATGACTGCTCTTGCTACAAAATTTCAAATGCCCAATACAGTTAATTGCCTTAATAATCTTGATAACAAATACGTTTCCATAGTAGATAAGTGTGAAATGTGACATGTAATATATGTGACGAAGAAAACGAAAATAAGCATGGAATGTATAAGAAGCTCTTTATACCGGATATCTTTTTATGAGTTCCATAAAAATTATTGGCTGCAAATGTGAGTTCCTGGGAATTCAATACAGATAGTGAAATTATGATGCAAGAAGACGCAGGATGAATGCTATTAAAAGCAAAATCTATCATAGCAGTTTATGCAAAATAAACTTTGCCTTGAAGTAGTGTGTATGTCATAAGAATCACATAAAATAAGACACATAAAAATTCAAAATAAGTAAGCAAAATGAAAATTCAAAGATAAGTAATTTAAACGATCAACTAAGACTTCGCTCTGGGAGAAAGGGGGTCGAGAGTTAGGAAAATATGATCACTGGAGGAATGGGCAATCCATAAGGTGAAATTACTTGCATACTTGGTAACCCAATTACAACCTATTGCTGTCTTTGGAAACTTGACAATGATGTCTAATGGAACAACTATAATCGAAACTGTTGTTATAATTGAAAGTTAATGTAATCAAATAAAAACTATGAAAATTAATTACCTTCTTGTCATGAAATCTTTTAACGCATTTTCATATATGGCAACGATTCTTTGGCAATTTAAAGAACCCTATAGCAATAGATAAAGCAAACAATAAATAAACTTATTCGACAATCAAGCACCGCCAGAGAACAAATTTCAGGCAACTAATGCTAGGATCACACGGTAGATTTTTGTCTATAGATTCAGAAAGTCATCGACAAAAGGAAAAAGTCGGGTAGACATTTGCCTGGAGAAACTAGGGTTGGAAAACAATTTGCACGCAGTCCCAATGAATTACACATGGGAAAAGAGATGCTTGAAACAGTTATCTGTGCTTAGATATTGAAAATAAGGAAACAGACCAACGAAAATGATATTCTATCGACCTATGTCATATATCGGCAAAAGTCTACGAGAAGTAGAACATGTTGTACTTCATCGACAAGCGAGTCACCGACTTTGTTCACACCCGACTCCTTTGTTTGTGCTTGCCGACATTCTTCATTTTGTTGATGAATTTCCGAATCTATGGGCGAAAATCTACAGTATGAACCCAGCATAATTTAAAGAAAAGACATTGAGATACTAATAGCGGTCATATGACCATCACGTAATCTCGAATATAATTGGTCAATTCCTAATGGTGGGCACAACAAAATCTGCAGCAATACAAAATGGCTGAGAGTCAAGTTGTTTTCGAAAACTGTAGGACTGTTTTCATATAGTAACAATGTACCAAACTTGAAGAACCTCTCAATGTCACAAATCATCAACTACTTCATAAATTGAAGAGTTGAAAATTCATTATTGCGTGTTGATAGGTAAAGGCATTTTCCCTATAGATGCTCAAACATGCAAGCATGCATGAAGGATCTCTTAGTCCCAGAAGCAGTAGATGATGAAGTTTATTTCCTGCACCTTTCTTTGTTCCTTATCCATCAATTGCACAAGTTATAGTCATGTTTGTATGTTGGAACGATTTGTTTTGCCCACCAGATTGAATCAGCCAATCAAATTTACCATCACGTAATGGTCATGTGACCATTGCTAGTCTCTCATTGAGTTGGAGATCCGAACCTTCGGCTTTCACGTTGAAAGATTGATATTCTAATGATGACCAAGTGCACACAGAGAAGAGGCTGGACAATGTTTACCCAAAAAACAAATGCTTACCCAAGCCTCAGTTTCGTTGTTTTCATCAAGAACTTGATTCCGCCTCTGACCTCTTGTTTTCAAAGGTGATGGTTCTTTTATGTCCACTCTACCTCGTAAAACTCTAATCTAAAAATTTTGATGCAGTATGAAACATGCAATAATAAGAATCATACCTACACAATAGTTTGCTGTGTATTTGCTTTCATTAATAAGGAACAGCGTATAGCAATACCGTAAATTCTCTTTTCAGCCCCCCTCTCCAATGAGCCCCCTTTCTGGACCATGAAATTTAATAAGCCCTCCTCCCTAGAAAATATTGAATACTACCAAGCGTAAGTAAGCTTGATATAAGGAAGGAAAATAAGCTTAATGAGCTTAATCATTAAAAAGCGTTTGAATGAAACCCACATAAGTCAACTCTACGGCAAAAGCACCTCACAAAGTTCTACATGATAGCAAATACTCCATTTCCTACACCATCTATGTGCTTCAATTGTGTAAAGGGGGCATCCACAAAGGATGTATGCACCTTGGGGGAAGGGAGGGGCTAGGAATAATGCGGACAAAAGTGGACAAGGGGGGAGGGGCTTTGCTGTATGTGGACATCCTTTTTAATGTGATTAGTGAAAGAGAGAAGAGGACATTCAAAGTTCATTTTATCATCATCTTTCTGTGTTTAAGACGAAAAAATAAAAAGACAAACAAGAAATTAGTACAGTATGCATGTCTTTTGTGAAGAGTTTCTGCTTTTTATAGCTTTTGCAGCTATGTATTTGTCTTCCAACTCAGTGTCTGTATGGACAGGGGGACGGGGGCTATTAAGCAATAAGCGGACAGGCATGGACAAGGGGAGGGAGGGGGCTGAAAACTGGCAAAAAGGTGCGGACATCCTTTATGGATGACCCCAAATACAAAAATATCACCTGGGTAACCCCGAGGAAGTGCAGTTTAGAGTAAACACTAACTCCAAGGATTTGGCAGGGTCTAGAAAGGGGTTTTTGGGTTTGAGAAGAGATAAATATAGGGCTAGCTAATTTATGTTCGCCATTATGAATTTCATATAAGCCACTATTAATTTCGCTAAAATATGCATGATTATGCACGATTTCACTAAATCGGGAGACGAAAACATGTCCTTCGTTCATGATTTACAACGAATTGAGGAAAATATGCAGTTTATTCAAAACTGGTAATGTGTACATCACTTTTAATTGCATATTTCACTTCAATGTATCAAAAGCATCATTGATCAAAAGCTATAATTTAGTATGCAATATACCTTGTTTTGTAATTACTCAAAACTGCACATTCGCTGCAAACCCATTTAGAACATATGAAATCTAGCTGTTATACTCTGGCAAAAGTTTTTAGACCATATACCTTGTATCAAAGCTTGGCCATGGCTAAATAATATACCAATATCAAAATCTAAGGAAATGTTTCTATGCAAATTTCCGAGTACATAAACATGAAATGTCAACTGATGAGAAAAACAACTCCTTCAATTCATCGAAAAGACTGAGCTCACCAGATACATGCAAATGTGGGTTATCAAATTGACCATTTGCATAGACGAAGCTGTGGAAAAAACAAGGCGCGATGGATTAAAATTTGCAAAGGAAAAGCAAGAAGTAAATTCTTATCATAACAAACAACAATAACGTAAAAAGGTACTTCTGTAAACAATTGGATAAAGAACACCCCGGAAGCTCCAGTCTCGAGTATCCATACAGTGGCCCAGGTTATGAACTTGATGATAATTTAATCACGAGAAATGATTTCTACAAATTATAGGAAACAAAGCTCATTGCCATATCTCTGAGTGATCATAGATATTAAATTTCACATTATAACGTAAAAAACGCAATGAAATAAATACATCAACTAAATCAGATAATGCTCCTTGTTACCTACCATTCTGCCCTAATTTCATTAAATGCTCAATTTTATCATGCAATTTTTCTTTGTCCAAATCTTCGGCATTGGGAATCTACAAACATATATAACGTAGACTAAGGTATGAAAAACGAAATGTATGGAATGATTTCAAATAATGAAGGATGTAAAAAAATGAGTTGAAAATATCCAAAAGAGGCTTAATTACATGTTATAGCAGAAACAAAATTTAACCAGCTTGTGCAAATAACGAAAGGCATATAATATATATTTCATTGTATCTCCAATTATATTCAAAAAGTAAAACTGCGACCCGAATGGCTTACTAGCAAAATAATTAATTAACTCAATAATAGTTATTTAACTAATATAAGCATTTTCTTGGATCCTAGTTCGTAATAAATTTTTCCATTAAGATTCTTTCCGAGAAACAAGGAAATCTAATAGAAACTAATAGCCCACTAATAATCTAAGCGGTTGCTTATGTTAAATAATCAGAGGATTCCAAACTACTTTGATTTGAAAAAATAAGGAATCCATTGAGAATTAAAATTAAAAAGACTGCTACTGCCTCAAACTTCAGGCGATATATTTGGTATGCTATACTCAGAGACATAAACTCCCAACCTTCCAACTAAAAATCTTGGAATAGCCTTGTAAACAGGCCGTCCGCTGAAAACAGTTTCTTGTGCATAAAATACTTCGGTAAGTTTGGATCTATAGGTTTCATAATACGTTACAATTCTTCAGGCTATAGCATTAGTGGAACACTTCCCTTTAATTTCCACAAACTCTTGAACGTCAGTCCTCTTTACAAACAGAACTGCAGTGTTAAAAATTGGAAAATAGATAGGCCTATAGAAAAAAGGCATCACTGCTAGTAGTTCTTTAAGAAAAGTGAATGGTAGGTGTACCTCTCGAGAATGGCAAATTCTATTATTCAAAATTGCTTGTGCTCTATTGTGTAGCTCCTTTTCCTCCTGGTACATCGATGAAACTTTAACCACTTCAAGCAATGGTTCTATCAGGTCCTGGAAACAAGGTGAACAGTCATGGAAGCTCATATCCATATAAAATAGCATGTGGGTACTCTACTTGAAAAAATGCTAGTGTCTCACGGTTGGCTAAAATTAGCAATAATGTTGACAACTAGATCAGAGTTTAAGAAAACCTGTTATATCAAAAAGAAGGCACCATAGGGCCTTACCAAAACATAGAGTAAAATGTCTTTTCAGGTCAGTGAATGATAGAAGACGAAGTACGGCTATCAAGTATTAAAACCAAAAATTTCATACCAATATAAAAGGACTTTTTGGCTGCTTTTTGACGATAAGCTCTGCGATATCCAAAACTCTGCAAGAAAAAGAAACTAAAATACATTCAGTCAATGCCCTGAAGAATACGGTGCACGAGCGTTAATTCACATATGCGCTTGCTTGCACCAGTGATAGCTCCAAATTCCTTGGAATTGCACATGTGACACAAAATCCAAAACAAAAAAAGGCTCGTATTTTGGACACTGATGTTGGCGAGGCCAACTTTCTGCTTGTGCTAGGGTTTTTGCACGTGTTTAGGCACGGGCACGTTCGATTATAAGAGTCTCCGTGCGAGGACTGACATTTGAAACTAACAGTCAATAAAACCTCAAAGAAGAGCTACTGCTTAGTTTTGCTTCACTGAAAAGAACTGAATAAAGCTAAAAGGGACTATGAGAGTCTAGGCATATCAAAAACAAGATGTCTGGTGCTAAGGATGCATTTTTCACATGTAGATTATCACATATGAACATGGCATCGATAATTGATCTTGGAGAAGCTACTAGAAAATAACCAATATGCATAGAATGGATAAAAGTCTCTTGGATTGAATATAAAAGTTAAGCTGACACATGATAAAACACATTGAAAATACCTCAAACGAAAATGAATAACTGTCTTTTTCTCCTCTAGATGGAAAAAACAAATGAATTGATCACGACAAATTATTGGTCTGCGACGGCAAAAATGAAAGCAACAAAATGCAGGGAATTGCACATTAAATGGGAGGCAAGAACTCACATAACTTCAGAAATTCTTAAGATATAATAAGAAAATAAAGATGTGAGTTCCAGATAGTAAGTGCCATGTAGTTAGATCCGTATACAGTTTCAAATAGTAACTTCCAGACAGAAAGTTCCATATAGTAAGTTTCAAATGGAAGGTTCCATGTAGTAAGTTCCATAGAGTAAGGTCAATACATCAAAGAGTTCCATATAGTAAGTGCCACCTAGATGGTTCCATATAGTTCGTTCCATGTAGTAAATTCCATGTACTAGGTTCCATATAGAAAGTTCCCTGCAGTAAGTTCTACATAGCTCCTTCCGTAGAGTAATTTCCATATAGAAAGTTCCATATGGAAAGTTCCATATAGCAAGTTCCATATAGAGAGCTCTCTGTAGCAAGTTCCAACTAGGACATTTTATAAAGTAAGCTCCATATAAACAGGCCCATACAGTACGTTCCATATAGAAATGTCCATTTAGATACTTCTATTTATGGAACCTAATACACGGAACTTTCTACATGTAACTTTCTACATGGAGCTTTCTATATGGAACATTCTATATGGAACTTGCTATAGCGAGCTTACTATAAGGAACTTTCTATATAGAACGTTCTATATGGAACTTTCTATATGGCACTTTATGTGTGGAATTTACTATATAGAACTTTCCATGTGGAACTTACTTAAGGAACTTTCTGTGTGGAACTTACTATATCGAACTTTCTATGTGGAACTTACTATAAGAAACTTTCTATGTGAAACTTTCTATAAGGAATTTTGCATGTGGAATCTACTATACGGTACTTTCTATGTGCAAATTACTATATGGAAGATTCTGTGTGAAACTTATATGGAACTTTCTATGTGGAACTTTCTATGTGGAACTTTCTATATGGAACTTACATGTGAAACGTACTACAAGAAAGTTTCTATATGGAACTTACTATAAGGAAGTTGCTATGTGGCATTTATTATAAGGAACTTTCTATGTGGAACCTACTATATGGAACTTGCTATATTGCACGTTGTATGTGGAACTTACTATATGGAACTTTCTATGGGGAACATACAATAGGGAACTTTCTATGCGGAAATTTCGATATGGAACATTCTATATGGAATTTTCTATAGGGAGAATATTCCATATGGAACTTACTATAAGGAAGTTGCTATGTGGCATTTATTATAAGGAACTTTCTGTGTGGAATTTACTATATCGAACTTTCTATGTGGAGCTTGCTACAAAGAATTGAGCTTTCTATGTGGAACTTAGTACAAGGAAGTTTCTATGTGAAACTTACTATATGGAACTTTCTATGGGGAACGTACAATAGGGAATTTTCATTGGGGAACTTACTATACGAAAGTTGCTATGTGGTACTTACGATAAGGCACTGTCTATGTGGAACCTACTATGTGGACCTTTATATGTAGAACTTACTATATGGAACTTTCTATGTGGAACTAAGTCTATGGAACATTCTATATGCAAGTTAGTACATGTAACGTTCTATATCGAATTTACTATTTGGAGCTTTCTATATGTAACTTTCTATATGGAAGTTACTACATGGAGCATCCTATATGGAAAGTGATATATGCAACCTTCTATATTGAAGTTGCTCTATGGAAATGTCTATTTGCAGAGAAACTTCTGTATGGAACTTATTATATGGAGCTTACAATATGGAAGTTACTATACAGAATTTTCTATTATGGAAGGTACTCTATGGAATGTACTCTATGGACATCTCTACTTTGAACTTACTACATGGAAGCTTCTATAAGGAACTTAATATATGGTACATCCTATATGAAGATTACTACATGGAACTTTCTGTGTGGAACTTACTTGATGGAACCTACAAGACGGAACTTTCTATGTGAATCTTACTATAAGGAGCTTTTTATGTGGAACATATTACATGGACATTTCCATATGGAACTTAGCATATGAAACTTTGTATGTTGAAGGTGCTACATAGAACTTTCCATGTGGAACTTACTGTGAGGAACTTTCTATGTGTAGCCTACTATATAGAACTTTCTATATAAACTTAGTATATGAAACTTTCTATGTAGACGTTACTAGATGGAACTTTCTATGTGGAGCTTGCTATTTGGAACGTTCTTTATAAAACTTACTACATGGAACTTTCTATGTGGAACATACCATATGGAAAGTTGCATATGGAAGTATCTATATGGAACTCTCCATATGGAACTTACTACTTGAAACTATTGCATCTTACATCTTGAAAAAAAACAGCATAATAAAAATTATAAACAAAATAGGGTATTGTAAATAGCCAGGAAATTCTCTAGCACGAACATCACGTGTAATGTAACAAAATGGCTATTAGAATATTCATAATCTCACTTAAAATTTACCATGAAGGTATTGAGAGCCTCATGAAAAACACTCACCTTCCCTTTTCTTTTTCCCACTCCTCGCTTGCATCCGTACTCTAAACGTTGCAGCAAGCGCTTTGTCCATTGCATTCAGTACTTTAGAATCAACAGTATCCATATCAACATCACTGTCATCTTCCTCGTTGTCACTGACATCCTAAAGAAATTACCATGGATTTTCTCCTTACAAGAGTATTTTAGGGAACATAAATAAATAATGATATAGAAAAGAACTGTCCACAAGTGTCTTACAGTCTATTCACTGAAAGGAACAAAAGGATGGATTATTTAGTGTCAAAACAATGAAAAATCTCCATTAGAAGCCTTACACTAGACGCTTTCGATACATGTGGAGCCATTACATCAATCAAGTTCCAGGGATGCAGGAATGACAGTGGGGTAAAGGGGCCAACAGGAGCAAAACGGCATTGACGACTGTAGACGAGTAAATAGAGCTGGGAAAAATGATGGCTTCCAAATCATATTGATATTTGGAAAGCAAGCTATTGCATTCAAAAAGTGCACTTTTGCTTCCCCCAAATGAAAGGCTGAGGGGGCCAAAAGCTAAAAGAAATAAAACAATGGACTGAATGCTCTTTCACCTTTTGGCTCAACCAAAATAATATGTAAAAAGCTACAAAACGCTGCGCAGTGGTCTCATTTTGCTAGGTTGGGGGAAATAGGAATCTAACTACAGATTGATAAGCCAGAACTTTCTCAACATGAACATCTAGATATCATGGGACTTCAAATGCATGTTATAAGTCTATAGGTGATCCTTGGATACCAAATTTGACTACTACATGAGTAAGGTTGGCGACTACGCCAATAGAATTGAATGTCACCCATATCAAACTTTGCAACAATTATGCTAATCACGTCTGCTGTCGAAACTTTAAATGTCCAGAGTGCGTTCCATCTTGAAACGGTGGGACTTTGAGTTTTGGTATCAGTTTTTTCACTATTTTCATTATGGATGAATATTCCACAAACTTGTTTTAGATTTGAGACCGATAAAAGTAGTTTGCAAGTTGCATACAGTAGCACATGTAGCATTTAGAAGCCAATGTAGCTTGCTTTAATGAAGAAGCAAAATGTCGATTGAAGATTGAAGCCGTCCGGGTAATCAAGTTGCTATTTTCTTCCATTTCTAAAAATCTCGGTCTATTATAACTCAAAATGCTTTACACTCCTTAGCATACCTAACTTTTCCTACCAGAATCATAGTTCACATTGATTGAAGGAGTTTGTTTTGTATCCACAAGGTTTTTATTTCTAAAAAAAACTACTTATTTAAAACACGACTTTTGTTTTCAAATCAAAAATACTTATGTCAAAATAATTTATAAGAGAAAGCATATTTCATTGGTTTCCTTTTGAACCAATGAAACCGATCAAAAGCCAAAACAAAAAAAAATTCGCATCCTATTTCCCCTATCAGCTCACATTGCGCTGCATGCTACAAATGCCAACCATTACAGCCTATCAGTAAATCCTATGCATATAGCATTGAGTACCTTAGTACTACTGATATACCTCTGCGGAGGTGTATCAATAGGTCAGAGGTACCCAGTATTATAAGAGTGAAGTAATCCCTTTATTTTCAAAATACCTCATCCGACGGAACAGCCGCATTCCCCAAAGCTATTTTAACTTCACTTCTAAAGGCCTCATCAACTGTGTCATCATCATCAGAATCTGTTTCAGAATCTTCACTGGAGTATTTATCCCCATCATTTTCATCCTGGAATAAAATAGGAATATTTTTGAATTACAAAAATATCTGCAGAACAATGCACCTTTCAAACAAAGCTCATCTGGAGCTAAAAATAAAGATTCGACAACATTGAAATGATACCAATGTCATTATCACAAAGAGATATCTTGTAGCAATTGTGAATAAATATCACTTCATAGGATAAACGGTGTAAGCTTGTCAATAAGACTATCTCCATGATATAAAGTGAGACAATTTTTCACTTCGGAAATTTCAACATTAAATTTCAGAATGCGCTGATCAGCATCTAATCGCTTTAATTTATTTCTTCTACAGTTATATACAGCAGTAAACAATTAATTACATCATCATCTTCATCACCAGACTCTACTTCAAGTTCTTCCATTTCAATGTCTTCATCTGCCACAAAGATTCATTAAAAAGTAGGAAACTAAGTAAAGTACAAAACTAAAATGCAAAATTATATTTCAGTACAAAGCAAATCGGAAAGTATAAATACAGAGTTTGTGTTGTGGTGAGCAGGTCACATTTAAAGACTTTTTAAGGAGCTTTTAATGACCAAAAAATAATTTTTAAGAAGTATTTTTTGAGTGTTGCCTATACAGAATGCAATGCGAATCATTTCCTAAATAAATCAGCCGTTGAAAATCCTCTACCCCAATAATTCACTAGAAATGAGGAGTTTTAAAGGAGTTCATTCTAAAATGCAAAAATACAAGTGCCCTTAAAAATGAATATTAAATCTAAGGAGTTTTTAAGGAGTTTAAGGAGTGGCATGAACACCGAAATAGTTATGTTCTAATAGCACAAAAGGCGAGAACTTTGCTTAAGCTGTAAAGGTTACCACGAACTGCTTTTGACAAAAGGGGAATCATACTAATATAGTCTGGAATGCATTATGGCTAAACAAGCTTGCATGCGGACCCAAAAATGTCTATACCTTTTGCTAGATATTTTCTCATGTATCTATTGAGGTTACAAAGAATAATTCAGGCACAATCTTAATGCTGCAAGTCGAACTAATAAGCATAGATACATGCAAAACAAGCAAATTGAAGACGAGGCATACGGACAAAATACGACGGGATCGTCAGGAATGGCAATATTTAATGAGTGCTTAGCATCTGACATAACATTGACAGATTGAAAAATAGCCAAATAGCAAATATACAATATTGTTTCAAAATTCACGCTATATTTCACAATTAGTAGCAATAGCTATCAAAATTTATAGCAAGATCATAATGAGATATCTTAATATCTCAAGTAGTTTGAAAAGGTCAGAATGCTGCTATAGCAAGAGATTGATTAAGACACTCGATTTATCAAATTCTTCAACAGAAACTATAGAAGCAAAATGTTATAAATGAATGTGCATTGCAATAGCTCTTGCCCATTAAGTTGAGAAAAATCAAGAACTTTAATGACTATTCTAAATTACCTGATTCGTCTACAATTTCAAGATTACTTTCTTTAGAATTCTTCTTTGGTCGCAAAGCCTACGAGCAACAATGCAAGCAAGAGCTCTATATTTATATGTTTTTAACTGCACCTTAAGATAACAAGCAATACACATGAAAATAGAGCAAATATAAAATAGAAGAGTGCTTACTTTCTGCATTCTACAACAAATATCACCCATCACTTATAAAATTTTCAACATGTTTTGCACTAAAAATTTGCAGATACAATTCTCTATCCTTGCACATTAGAAATTATCAAAATACGTATATACTAGTTTATGGCTACCCTCCAATCGAAACTACAACGCTCACATACAGGGGGTTAAAGAAAGCACATCAGCTAATATTTAGCTACTATCAATTGACTTCATAATTGCAATTAAAAAAGGAGAATCTCGAAACAAATTTGAACGCACCTCAACAATGAGCTGAAATGCAGTGGGGGTAATACCAGGAACAATTATCGTGAAAACCATGTTGACGATTTGTCTCATCATATGTGATGACTGAGTGAGAAAACTCAACAAAATCTCCGTTAAAACTTCTGACCAATGTGGTTCTGTGAAAAATGAACGCAAAAAGATAGATGCAAATCTCACACCATACGATTTGGTGAAATATGGAAAAACTATGAAGTTCGATAGCAATCCTAAGTAAGACTGTTTCCAGGGTTCGAGCAGACTACTTAAAAATATTTCCAAAACTTTTCCAAAACCAAATTTTCAAAATCACTAAATATATCCTCGCTCCCATTTTGAAAGCCCATAAAAATACGAAAACGCTATTTTCAATGCTATATTTTATGATTTTTTTGGTGGATTATTTTCATATCATAAATAGTAAAATGAACAAAAATAACATGCACAGTGTTTAATACGACACGGCCTTATATTAATTTTAGGATATTTAAGAATTTTTCTAAACAAAAATCCAAAACTTTTCCATCGTCAATTTGAAAAAACTCTCTTTTCCAAAACTTTCCAGGTCCTGGAAAATGGCATCATCGATTTCCATAACTTTCCAAAACCCGGACCAGCCCTGTTTCTGATAAAATAGTTCTACCTCTACCATGGCATAATTCGAATACAACAAGTAATTTTCAATTAATGGTCCTGAAGCAGGACTTGTATTCTCCATATAAACCCCTACTAATTTGATCGAACTTGGTATCACAGGAATAAGCAACAATAAACACCAGTGTATTGTAATACGTCCTTGACAAGTAATCAGGGTCATTCCATGCCAACTGTAACCAAAAACTTACAATTTTCTGAGGTGGTACTCTTGGAATGATTTGAAACTCTCAAAATTAACTAAAAACTGTGAAAATTTTCAAGCATTTCTGTGAGATTACACTTTTTTGGATGGTTACACTTGGCATGGAATGTCCCATCACCTCTCTGATGCTTAAGCTATATGTATCCTTATTTATCAGGTTTGGCGATAGTTTCTAACAATTTTAATGGTTCATCCTGGTGCAAAACCATGACGAAGTCATACAAGTGAGAACCAAATTTAGAAGTCCAATAAAACCTTCATCAAGCTTTTTCCTTTTTTTCTTCTCTTTGAGCTTTTTGTAGCATTGAATTAATTCCTTAAAAAAATTACAAAATGACCCTCGAATCAATACAAATGACAATTGAAGGAAATTGAAAAAATAAAGTGCAACGGAAAAGAGAGGCTTTTGAAAAAGAGGTTTCAATGTGAACTCCAACTGTAAAGATAATGTTCGTTATAGACGGTGCAGAGCGCAAACGTACTACAAACACACCTGGATAGCATCAGCAGCTTCAGTTGTTTTGTCGAACATTTGTAGGCAGCTGTGCACAAAGAGCAATTCAAATGCTCTATCTTCACACATAGGAGAGTCTCGAGGTACCTTAAAGAAGAATGTAAATCTCCCAGCAACAAAGATGATATTAAAAGTAAATGAGGTATGCTGAATAGAGTTCAAGCTAATCTGAAAGTTCAAAGCACGAGAGAGATTTGCAAAATATGATCTTCCAGGACACTCCTCTTGCAAAAAACGTAAATACTACGATCAAAATATTCACCTTCTCCCTTATTTTCTCCACGAGCTCTAATGCTTCATTGAAAACTTCCTTTGTCTTGTAAATAAATAAGAAAATAAATAATATAAGCAAGTCACGGGTAATGATGTTAATACATTTTGCAGAGTAAACACGAAATGCAATAACACTTCAAAAGAGAAAGACTTTCAAAGAATACAGGAGAGATTACCTCTGGAGTCCATTCTTTATTCAACACTACGTGTTTTGAATCTTGTAACAAACCCTAAGATATAACTTTATTAGTTTTTGAAAAATGCGCTCTAAAACAAAATTACGAAAGGGTATTGGAATTCTTCTTTGAAGAAAGAGGATCAACTCAAAAGGCCAGTTTACCCAAAAAATAGATTACTTTGATGGAGAAGAAAATTCTACCATTATAGTGTAAGAAGAGTTGATGAAATAACAGCTTTGAAACAAAAAAGGAGTTAGGAACGAAAACAAATGTAGAAGATGCAGCCTTGTAGAATTAGCCTCAGCTGAAGCTAGCAATCAAAGTGGTGAGAAAAAGTAATTCAATTATGCGCTTGGAAAAGCTTGCATGTCTACTGAGCAATCTTGGCTAAAGTTCCTATAAAACTGAAAAAGAAATATCAAACTATCAGATTATCCTAATAATTTGTAGCAATGGTATGTGGTATACTACAAAGATCATTGGAAGATACTCCGCATTCTTCATGAGCAATTAGGTCAAAAATTAAATTATTGTGATTCTAACTATTATTTATCTTTAGAAATCGATCTTTGTAGATATTTATATTCAAGTAAGTTAATATATCAAGATACTGACCTTGGCAAAGTTGACCAACTCATATGCGTAATAATCTCCATTTTTGAGAGCCCCAGGAATAGAGTGAAGCACAGCTTTACCTTTGACACTTTCTATTATCAAAACAAAAGTATGTTTTGTTCATAGGAAGAAAAATACAAAACTGCCCTAAACCAAATTCGTAGATACCACTATAAAGGAAAAACTACACTAATTAGCAAGAAAAATACCACATAAGTGTTACGACCAATTGTTCAACAACATAGTTCAGGTTTTCAAAGTTGCAAACATGTTTATGATTGGTGAAATCAATTACTATACCTTCTGGTAGCTGATGAATAGTTGACAATTCTGAAAGAGTGCCAAGAAATCTTTCTCTGCAGAGGCCACTGACACTTCCATCAAGTGGTGGGTCATGAATAATGCAAAGCTTTAAGAAAACCATGACGAGATTACTTAAAAAAAATAAGATTGAAAAAAGAGACTGGACAATTTACTAAGAAATTGCATCTATATACTTGCATTAGCTTTATTCTTAAGGTATTTGGTATTAGATATTTCTACTTCAAGTTTTGTTCCAAAAGAGATCTAAACCTTCTGACTATTCATATAAAGATGACTCTATGATATCACTGATTTATCATTTTTTGAAGAATTGCAAATAGGGCATTTAAATAGTTACTTATTTATACAATGAAGTAATATATATAGCGAACATATTTTTAATGGAGGGGCCCAAAAAATTTAGCTAGGCTGTAGCTTAACGCTCTTGGAGTATGCAAATAAGAATGAAATGAAACGAGAGGCTAAATATATATTTCCTTACATGATATAACATAAAAACCTACAAAATGATATGAAGGAAAAACAAAATTAGCTGCTATCTTCTGGAATTTTATAATTACTTTTCTCTTTTGAGTTATCAAAAAGGCAAGGAAAATTCGTCAATAACCTGAACAGGCTTAATAACTTGATGAAGAACATAAACACCAACAACTTCAAACAAACCACCATGTCAATAGCTGACAGTAATAATCATCAGCTCCATAAATTTCAGAAAAATTAAGATGCATGAATGAAAACATAGAAATTACCTCAGATTTATTTATATTTTTGATACTATGAAAATAACCATTAAAGAAAAGAAACTTTGCAATATCCAACAGCCATTTTTCATCCTTTGGTAAATGTATGCGTCTTACAACAGTAAGCATCTAAAGCAATAGTAACACCATATATAGATAATACATAGATGTGAAAGGTACTTGAAGAAATAAATGCACTAAAGATTAATAAATAAATTTCACGACATGCAAAATGTACAGCAAACATCTATGGATGCCTCAAAATAAAACTCAACAATGTTTATCTTACTTGAGATGCTCCCCACTTTCGATTTTGCGACACCTTTTCAATATTGTCACTAAAAGCAAAATAAAGCATGGCATGACTTCCTTTTGGAAGAAACAAAGATTATTTAATTCAGTTATGATTTTGCATAAAGTACAAATTCAAACTATATACATATAGATAGTTTTAATCAGCTCTAAACAACGACAAATGTTACAGGAGACGATGCCAATGGGAGTACGATAAACATAACTGGCCAAATGAACAAAAAACAATACAGATGCCAAGGACTATACCATAATCCTACTGGCCTCTTAATAGAGAGGAGTAAGTTAAATTTAATGTTCAGAAAAACTTAGAAAAACTTGGATAAATTGGAAGAATACGGTAGATTTTGGTATACTCCTTGGCAACATAGATACAAGCATAATACATAAATAACGAAATGTGTAACTAATAGTAATAAAGTGATTGAGTGGAGGATGAGAAAGATATTCATGGAATGTTATATCATATACGTTACAGTGTCTTCAATGACACAAGATAATGCTATACATTAGCTGCAAAACATTTTTATTTCATCAAAAGTTTTGGAGACTAAGAAAACTGATTTCTATATTTTTCATCTAAAATTTCGTTTCCTGTTACAAGGTCCATATAAACAGCAATTATTTTACTTTGAAAAATAACGAAATTCTCATTCTCCTACAAATTTAAGAAATTTGACCACGTTGTTCTATCCAACTGCCACCTTTGACGTGCTGTAACTATCAGCAGAATTACATATGTTAACACCATCAGCGTCATGCTGTTTGACTTCTACATTATTAGTTTCCGAATACGTTGTAGCTTTTCTCGACAAAGCCCTTGAGTTGCTCTAAAAAAGATAGCTTGTTCGGACCATATACTACTCTATTTCCTTTTGTCCCCAAGACTAGTAGAGAACCACAGTGCACGAGAAATCTCCCCTGGATCGTGATCAATGACTTTGGAAACTATTTCTGTAGGCAATTTTGTTTTTCCAAGCAATTGGATAAGGATCAGATAGAAGGGTTGAAAACCATGCTCCCCTGTTGGGGAAGCCTCACATACTGTTTTTCTATATGTGATAATCACAATTTAATTGAAAAGGGTTTCCGCATTGCAGGGTTTAATGACGCTTTATCAGAAGCACTTTAACCAAAGGATCCAATTGAACTAACTGACTCTGTACCATTGATTGACTCTACACTGTATGATAAAACACCCCCAGTTTGTTCTGTTTCCATTAGAAGAAGCCAAATTCCCAATCTCTTTTGTTTCATTTCAGTTGGTAGTACCTCAGTTTCCTTGAGCCACCAAAGACTTTATGGATTCTAATGACATTTATCATCGAAATTTTTTCCACCGAATCTTTTTGCACTGAAATTTTTTAAACTTAATGTATATAAAAAAGTTGATTGTGAACCTTTCATCATCATCTAAAATTTCTTCAACTTTCCCTTTGGAGAAAATTTTTTTCAACCAAGCGATGAAATCCAACACACTTGATGCATCCAGCTAAAAATTAAAAAATAAGTTGTCTAGAATGCAGCAACTAGAGTTTGCTAAAAGATACGATGAAAGCCAGCCAATAAATATTTGATAAAAAAATGCCATCAAAACATGAAAACAAACATATAATGCTACAAATTGAGACTCTAGATGTTGCTAGAATGTCTACTTACTTGTCCAATCAGGCTTTCAATAGTTTTTGTTTTCGTAAGAGCATCAAAGGAAATTGCACCAGATCTGAGTGATGGGAAAATATATTATATCAGCAGGCTGCTCACAGAATGCCACACTTCAAATTTCTGCAGGCACTTTTCATCCAAATGTTACAAAATTTATATTACGGTAGTATTATTAGTGCAACAGTAGTAGCATCAAGATTTGTAATTTGTAATTTCTAATACAGTAGTAGTAACAAAATTTGTATTACAATAGCACTGCATTCTATTTTTACTGCAGGCACATTTTTCTAAGATCTGTCCTCGTAGATACAAAGTAATTATATTGAGGCCTGTATATCAGCTGCCAAGGTAGAGGACTTCACTGTAAGTAAATAGGAGATCAAAAAACTGTTTGAATTAGCATAAGGCTCAAATTATTGGGCTTGATTGAGAAGCATAAACCATGAGAGTGTCTTACAACATACTCAAGAAACTAAATAATGTGTTCTCAATAATGAAAGTTCAAATTAAGGAGCATTAAGCAGATGTCTACTGTAGCAAAAACCCAATTCATTTCAAGGCTACAAATGCAAGCAGGGGGTGAGGGAAGGGAAGTGCCCCTCCTAGCCTTGAGTGAACTGCTTTAGTAGTTTCACAATTTGCAAAAGAACAGTTCTAGAAACTTTGAATCTCAAAATGCAGAGGCACTATGAAACTTTGCCACCCTTGTCCAAACATTTTCCTAACCCTGCTCATGGGGGAATTGAATGTGCACCTGCCATTAAATCAACTGACCCTAATGAATATCAATTGTGCTATTTTGCATATCATGCTTAAGTTACCTTTTAAATATTTCATTAATGACTGCAAGTGCCACTCCATCATTCTCATTTTTTGCTACTTGAGAAGCAATGCAAGCTAGCTGAAATAGAGAAAGTAAAGCAATAGAAATTAAATCCTTCTTGCACTGGATCAATTAAGTAAATGAAAAAGTGATATTGTAAGGAGAACCTGTAATATCTTGCAAAATGTGCATGAACATATATTTAAAACATTGATAGACTCTGCTATAGATCATAGAATAGGAACTTTAAATACCATGTTTCTCGAAGCAGTATAGAGATAATTCTTTTCTGAATTGCAACTGTTTATAATTGACTTCAAAAGATTGCTTGAGATGACAATTTCAACCTAAAATACAATACTTGCAATATTAAAATGAATAGATATAAACAACACACCTTTCAAACTCCATAAGATTGAAATAATTAACAGAGTCTCATAGACTACATTTTTGAATTTAAAAAAAACTTTTTCAGGTGTGAAAAATTAGGGCTGAAAACATATTAAGACATTGTATCACATTTTGCAAAACATACACCACAAATGAAGTAAAAATATATACCAAAACAAATATATCTCCATTTTGAAACAAAATTTGCCAAGGATATGAACCCATGAAACCATGTAGGAGAGAAATTCACTTTCCTAAGATAATATCAATTGGTAGATAATGTGCACATTTGAAGTGACAAAGTCCTTACTTGGGACTTGGGTATCTTTGCCAACATCTCTTTCAAAACATTGAATGCAAGAAACTTCCTTTCATGTGTTGATTGCATAAGCCCCTCTAAGAGAAATTCAAATGGAATCAACTTTATATAACTTTAATTGTAAAACCATTTAGAAAATGAAATGTCAAAATCCATATGCATATATACACATATACTCATGCATATATACCTGTTGCTATTTTCAATAAGCAAAAATGATAAAAGCCCTGTGCAATTTGTTACCTTCAATGACAGTAATCCAAAATGCTTTTAAAATTTTACTGCTTCTTAATATGTGGGGAAAGACTTCATTCCATACCAAATGCATTCTTGGATGTGAATTGATAGTGGATTCCTATAAAAGGTGATTTGAAAATTTTTTGAAATGTACTTGATACTTCACATTGAAAATCTCTGAAGAGAGCTTAAACAATGTTTCATGATGTACTGGTTCATATCTATGGTCCTAAGCAATAACAACAAATTATTTCTATTCCATAAGAACATTATAGAAGACAATGCTAATTTATTCCTTACATAGTCTCAAAAGGATAAGCTCTGAACTATTCCTCTCCTGAGATTGCATCAAAATCATTCAATACATTCATGCAAAGCAAGTGACCTACCATAAGTATTTTCCCTATTCTTTCCATATTCTCTCTCCTAAATACCTTGGAACATTTCCAGCTATTTTCAAAGTATGCTATTCCTACAGATTCCTACAAAATAACAAAACTTATCATTTGAATATTCAAAACAATCTTAACAGTTACTGCAAATCAAAATCAACAACTTTTTGCAAGCATCTAGCTTACAAATGGACCATGTACACGTGCATGAAAATGCTGTAGAACAGGGGTGGCTGAGCCACGGCTTAAGAGCTGCATGCTGCTCTTTGCTTGGTCTCATGTGGCTCTTTTACTCATATTAAAGTGTGGGCTTCTTTTATATGTCTACTTCACTTGAATTTAAAAAGATATTTCCATGTAAGAAGAAAGGATGGGTAATGATTATGTGTCCCCATGAGTTTGATGTGGCTCTTTGCAGTATCACAGTAAAGAATGCTGCTCTTAGCTTCCCACTGATTGGCCACCTCTACTGTAGAATCATGCTATGTTTGTCAGCTCAAAATTGTTTCAGTCAGCTATTCATGCAATGGAAATATTTATGCTTATCAGCTTATATAGAATGCATACTTGGTGTCCCAGTTTTTAAAAGCCATGACTATGTTTTTGCTATAATTTACAAAAGTAGAAATTCACAACAAAAGCACCTTGAACATTCTTTCTATGGCAAGTAAAATACAAAGTTTCTCAGGTGTGCATCCATCCCAGCCTTCCTTTAAGTCATCTTTCAAAATTGGAAAAACTTTCTTTACAAAACACATCTGATCAACCTATAAAACAGATTAAACTTACTTCAAAATTTAGAAAGGTATTTAGTTCCACAGAAGCAAAGAATAGTTGTAAAAGAAAATTTTCATATCAAACTTTGGCAAAAACAAGAGGAAAATGTCAGTAAACCTAGGATAGGTCTAATAAGACAGGAAAAAGATTAATTAATACTTATAAAAAATTAAAATTTATAGGAATCTTCAACAAACCTTCTCCATAAGATCAACTATCAACTTAGTACATAGCTCTAAGAGGTAACTCTTTTTCTTCATCAAAACTAGCAAGCCATGAGTAGTTCTTTTCACATAAGTATAGTAGTTTTCCTATAAAATGAATTATGGAACTTGCAGTTTACCTCTTAATTTCTAAGATAACTTCAAAATAAACTAACAGACATTTAAATTAGACATTTCAAAAATAACTATTATTGTTTCACCCTTCAGAGCTCTAAATACATTGATGTAGCTTTAGCAACTCATCTATGTGGTAATTTCTGCCCTAAGCATCAGTAGACAGTTATAGTAAAAATAGCTTTTAGAAGAAACTACCAATGCTTACCACATCAGAAGACATAGCCTGAATCAAAGCTGCATGACAAAATGCTTGGCCAAACAAAGCATCTCTCTCTTCCTGATAAAAGCAAAATAAATTGAATCAATCTAATAATAAAGGTTTCAAAATAATATAAATCTCTTCAGGTTTGAGTTTCTATGAATGATAATGCATCCTGAAAAACCCAGTATTAGAAGCTTGGGGGAAAGGGGAAATATCATTTAGACAACTAAAAATAATTATCAAAGCTGTGAAGTGTGGTAGTTTGAAATAGGAAACAATCAATAAGTAAATGTGCCTTATAAACATTATTTGACTCTCTGTGGAAGATTCATATCAACTTTGTACAGTAGAAAAGTCTATGAAATTTCAACAATTATAAAACCACATAATAATCACAATCATAGCTTTGAAACTTTGTCTATATCAATTAGTTGACTGAAATATATGTCTACTTGTCAGACCAAGTATAAGAAGTATCTTGAGTTTGAAAAGAAGATAAGGAACACAAAAAAGGGTAGTGGGACTGTCAGAAGTACAAATATGGAAATAAGGAATTACAACTATATTGCCATCCTATTCCTCAATTCTCCTTTTTCTACTTTACTTCCAATGTCATGATTAAATGCAGTATTTGTTGTAGCATTTTGCATTGATTTCATCTCAGAGGATGCTCATCTTAGTTAAGATTTACTCTAAGTTTAGAGTCAAGACATCTACAAAACATTTGAAAAATCAAGACAGCCTAATACATTTAACTATAACATAGAAAAGAATAAAGCTAAACTACATTACAAGTTAAGAAAATGGATAATATCATGTTCTACATCAAATATAGCAGTCCAATACCTGCGCTTCAAATGACCCTTTAACAGAAAGATGCTCATCCATAAGCTCATAGATCACATCAAATTTTATTTGAACAAAAGTCTTTAAAATTTCAGCTAAAGCAGTGCCAAATCCCTGCCTTGCTCCACCTCTTGACGAGCCTGATCCTTTTACTAGCCGCTTTATTGTGTATGTTAGCTCTTCAGGAAGGCCCTAGAACATGAAGGTATCAATTTCAGTACTAAGTGGAAAGCCCATAGGAGACCCTACTAAATCAGTTGCATAATGGATGATAGCTATATTGTAAGTCATGGCATCTGCACACCAAAGAAAAAGTCAGATTCACACCTTAGACACTGGCATTGTCAAGGTGTGGCAGGCCACAATGGGTGTGGTAGGATGCATTGTTTGGATAAGTTTGCTTGGAATTTATACATTCATTTAATGGCACAGGAAATCTGCAACTTGCAATATTGAATTAAAACTTGGTACCTAAAGTACAGAAAAATTGGCTTGATACTCTACAAGTATGGATCGGAAGATTTCTGTGAATTGAACAACAAAAATTTAAAGCTTGTTGTACACAAAAATTTAAATAGTAAATAAAAACACATGCTGCAAATTAGATGTGCACAAAATGGTCAATAGCATTAGGGCACCACTTTCCTCTCTGTAAATCTGGAAATGTCTAGAGCAGATTGATTTGCTTCCATACTAAATACTCTGATCAGACATTTGAATAAAATGAAGAATTTAATTTTGTACTTCTCAAGTTGCACATCTTAAGTGCACAATTTTCAAGTACACATTTGGATACTTTAAGTTTCTGCTGTGAAGACCTGAGACCTTTGCAGTCAGAGATGATAGAAAATTATAATGGTAATAAAGCTCGGATTCAGAGCATGGTAGTCAAACATATTAGCATGGCAGCAATTTTATAGATAGCTTCCCCATCAAAGGGATAGAAAAGGAAAAATTTGGTATGAAACTGCAAATGCTTGTAAGGTAAAGTTCTTAATGTAAATATGTTGTTTTTAGAAGGTCCTCTTTGTAGTATGGGGAGGCCCTCTTGGAACGCAGTAACAGTACTGAAGGGCTACCCTTTCAATAGTTCAATATATCAAAAGCATAGCAAATAAAGAGTTGGTATACACCTTTTCATTCATGTCATCTTCTTTTCCCTTCAATATAGATATCAGATCGACAACTCTTTTCACTCTCTTCTCTTCATTTATTGATGCTAAGTCCCAAAAGATGGGCAGTAGATCTTTCGAATCGTCATTGACTTCAGTACGAGTCTCTCCAATCATATTTGCATTTATTCTAATATTTTCTGTACACGTATCCCACTGCCCTCAGTGACCTATCTTCAAAACGTGATGCTAGGCCAAGACTATTGATCAATTGTTAAAGTCTGTTGGAGGCTCGCCTCGTATTACTTCAGCTTTGTAAATTTTATGGGGAAAATGAGAACCTACAACGCATACCTTATCCTAGGAAAGTAGCACCCAATAAATTTAACGCGCGTGAAAGTAACACGAAGAACGTTAACACAAACGGACTAAAATGTTTAACTCTTCAACTAAATTTAACGCGAATTGTGGAAAGACTTTCATTTATGGCACAAAATTAACGCTTTGTTCTAAGTTTTAGAATTTCTTAACAACGGTAACAAACACAATACTGTCTAAATAATCCTGGAAATGTCGTAATTGGAAAAGTCAATAATGTAAACATGTCTCTTATTCTCGTCGTCCTTATTCTGCGATTTATTGGAAAATCACGCTTCCCTCAACACGAATCCATCAATTTACCAACAAACAATGCGACTTGAAAGGTCACACTCACCCCCAAAGCTACGAATGTGAATAGCCTTAACTCTATCACCACCTGTCATATGTTGAGGGTGAGCTTCAGTTCCTCTAACAGGGACCAAACTTGGAGATTAGAATTCCCCCTTTACTATAAATAAGGTATTTGAATTGTTATTTTACGAATGCACTAGCAACATGATATATCATAATTTCATTTTTTCCATATCCTGAAAATTCTATCAACATATCTATGAAAAAGAGAACTACTATTGGAACTTCATCGATTCACGCAGATTTACTGAAAAGAAATTACACAAGCACGAAATTTACAATATTCAGAAATACAAAAAGACTTAATCTAAGAATGAAAATGTTCCTCCAATCCCAATTTCAAAAAAAATGTTTTTCTTGATAAAGCATTCAGAAAGTCTGGTTATCTGGAATTAAGGTCAACACTAGCATAAATTATATTCCATTTGATGATTTTCTTTTGAAGACCAACCATATTCTATACAAGAGTTAATTAATAATATAATTTCATCCTGTATGCAGCAAAGCATTATATCAAAACTGATTTGCTTCCACAGAAAAAGCATCTTTTGCAGTCAAGACAGGCTAAACCAACAAAATAAAAAGATTTAGATAAATTACTATTTGATAGTACGTTAATATTATGTTTTATAGCACTAGTGCAAATATAACGATGATGATGATGATGATGATGATGATGATGATGATGATGATGATGATGATGATGATGATGATGATGATGATGATGATGTTGATGATGGATGATGGTGATGATGATTATGATGATGGTGATGATGATGGTGATAGTGATGGTGATAGTGATGATGATGATAATGATGATCGTGGTGGTGATGATGATGGTGGTGGTGGTGGAGATCTCCACGTGGTGGCGAGCAGGCGCAGAGAGACAACTGCCCTTAAGTTGATAGGATTTATGTCGCAGAGATTTAGAATTAGGGCAGATGTTGATGGCCATTGGCAAGCTGTCCAACCAGCCCCCTTTAGCAAAAAGCAGGCTCAATGGCTCACGCTACAGCACTGCCTAATAACTGTTGGAGTACCGGAGTAAATTTAGTATAGTCGACTCCATCACTTCTTTAGACAAATGACAGACGCAAACTGACCTCAGGGTCAATCGTAGGCCTCCTTCGGGGGCGAAATGGGAACAACAAGAAGATGATGCTGATGATGATGGTAATGATTATGTATAGCTTCAATCAAAGGTCTTCATTCAAAATTAAGATTCCAAAAGATATTATTAAATTATTATGATTATTACATTACTTAATTACTGTTAAAGTATTTTTACTACAAGATATGATTAAATAATTCTCAATTTGCCCACAGTTCAACATTAATTTGAGGAAGAAGTTGGGCAGCCCAATCGCAGATTTTCTCCATATTTTGCATCATTGAGTAAGAGTCTGGTATTAAATACAATAGACTTCAAACACCCACCAAAATATCTGATTGAACTTCCAGGTTTTAAAATATTTTCTAAAAGGTAAGAAGTATTCAGCGATTACATGGTGAAAACAGGCCATCCTTAGGTTGATTTTGAAAATTCTACCTCGACTATTGCAAGGCTGTCTTTAATCAACAAATTCAATCTTTTCATACAACTGAAAAATGAAAAACTAGGAAAAGTCTACATTTCAAGCTATTCTTCAAATCAGTTTTCCTACATAGCAAGTTTCAAAAGTGTTATAATATAGAAGTCTTTTATAATAGACACATTTTGCAACAAAAATAACTACATTCTGGTTAATTCAACCTTACGAAACAACTACACTCATAGTTGTACGTAAGGGTCTCCAAAGCAAACATCTAGAAATTAAGATGACTGTATAGAAGCCAATTACACTTACTAGGCACTCCGCCAATGTATAAGTTACCAGTCAAAATATCGCTCCTCCGCACTGGCAGTGTTGTTGTGTAGGAATCAACGGTAATGGAAATGAGACTTTCAGATAGCCTGATTTGAAGACTGTGCCACTGCTGGTCACATATCATATAAGATGAATTTGAGTTTGGGTCAATCCATGCAATCGTTTCTAATGCCTCATTAATAATTGGCTTGTAGTGTACATAAACCTATAAAAAGAACCTGAATGTGAACATCCAACAGTGTTCTTAGAGCACTGCATTAATCATTACAAATTCACCTTACAAACTGAGCATGATTGTAACAACACTATACTTTGTATCGAAAGGTATCCTTGGCCGTTCCTAAACCTCCAAAGTCCATTTATGACAATGAATTCCCTACCAAGAAAAATAAATCTGCAGGTAACCATGTAACACATCAGCTAGCACCACAACGTCACGCATTTTCATGGCTAGCAAATGTCAAAACAAAGTCAATGCTACTCAATAAAACTGCAATTTTTGTGTTGAACAAGCAAGATGGATAGCATGAATTTGTGGTCTCAATATACTAAAAGTCCAAACCACAAGCAAAGTTCTCATACGAAACAAGTCAAGAATTTTTAAATATAAACGATTCTGAATGCATCAATTTAAACATTTTGACTACACCTATTGCTCTACAATTTCAAATCGTTAATTTTTACAACATATATTGCTGTACGAAAGCCTGGATTAATTCAATCACTGGCTTAGGCCATTGATTTAGAGTCAATGGCAATCCACCTTGATACTTACCCTTCCTTCAATAATTTCAGCAACAATAAATTTAGCTCTTATGGTAAAGTTATCTACGAGAAAATGAGAAATGTCTATGCAGAAACAATTGCTGAAATATTGCTGCTGTGATCAAAATCAAAATGCTAATCCAGCAATAAAAAGGAAGAAATGGTGGAAACATGACACATAGGAAAAGACACTAAAGAGAAATGAAAGGTACTTTCAGCTCAAAGTAACACTCAACGTCAAGTATTTACATCGGCGTGTATAACTTTTCTGCAAGACAACACTCTTAGCAAAATATAACACATTTCATACCTGCACCATTGATTGTATCGTTGGAATGAAGATAAAATAGCAATCCTGATCGTTTGTCGGTCTTCAAACTTAGAGAAATGTTGAGTGTTGCACTCACTTGAGAATCTGTAGACCACATACAAACAAAAAATTAAATAAAATTATCGAAATGAGGAAAAAAATTCAAGTTAAAGAAGATTGAAAGGAAAATGCAAATGAAAAGCTAAAAGAAATTTAGTCATCTCACCATACTGAATCCATGCAGACCCATTGTAATATGTGCCGGATTCAGCATTACTGTAGCATGAAGACGCTCCTGCGGAAGATCCACGCAAATCTGGAGCACCAAGGTTAAGTAGGTAATAATTAAAAGACGATGCCATTTCAAATCTTCTAAGGCATCCGTTGAATCCCCTTCCTCTGTTATTGAGTTTGGATGTATTAACTGAGTACGGAACACCGCCAATATATAAAGGAGTGTTAACTATAATTTCTGGGGTAGAAGATGGCAATGTGCCCTTTTGGTATTCTTGTGATGTCGGCAGGAAAATTGCACCAAGAGAATATAATCTGAGCATATGAATCTAAAAGTAAATTTCGGTTTGTCTAACAGTGATTAAAAGTATGAAATAAACTAAAATTCTCTACAGAAGGAATAGATCGGTAGAGATTTAGATGGAATGACTAGCAGATAAACGAAGAATTGAAGTAAATTTAATATTACTAGCGCCATAAGGTCTGTAAACAGAAATTAATGAATGCTTTGCGACTATTAACAAATAGCAACTACTAATGGTAATTCACCTAAACAAGAAACCTAAGACAATATTTAACCTACCAAATGCCATTTTCCATCAGCATAATCTCTCTGAGTTGTGACTTTTAAATTACCATCCCCAAAGCTAAACGAGAACTGAATTCTGCCATTGATAAGTTCCAGGGATACATATTTCCTCGGGCTAGCTGCACTATCAGCTACGTAAAATATGACCCCATCCTTTGAAGTTGCTTTAAATTCCAATGTAAGAACAACACTAAAGAGAATTTAATAGCTTATAGTATGAAATTCCAATGTATTTTTCTATCAATAATAATGGGAATATATACATAATGGGGAGTATCGAAGGATGTAAAGCAGATTATATAGTTAAACGTGTTTTAAGTTTTCAAACATCTATAAACCAATAAAGTCGTTGAATTTGAAAAAGCAGAACGGTATCAACATTAGTTTGATGAAATGCACCTTGCTTTTAGAAATCCCTTCTGATCGTCAGTTAAAATAAATCCAATATAACTCTGGTTATTCATCCATGGAAGGTGCCCAAACTGAATCTGATTGGCATTGGAAGAATAGACAAACGACGGAAAACCAGCACCGCATGATGGAAGAGGACCAGATGGCGGAGAGGCAAAAACCCCCAAGCTTACTCCAGCGTATGAAACACCAAATGATGTACTTTGATGAAAATTTTGCACCCTGAAAGAACAAGCAAGCATTCATGATATAAATAGTACATATATGGCAGCACCATGAAGTTATTTGCGTCATGGGAGAATAGGAGAAATGAACATTCTAAATGGTACTATGACATAGGGGGGCCTCATTTCATTATTTCAAGCAATCAGTTTCAAAACGTTTTTGCTTGAGAATGGAGGTGGGCTTTGGTTGTACACACGAAACCACTTATTCATTAAACCCAAATTACACAGCGACACATCCGCGAATCACTGCTACATGTATGGGCGACTTCCGTAAGTTAATATTTCAAAAATCACAGAACTACATTCTAAAATGAAAGAATCCAGTTTGCAAGTAATTAAAAAAACAGCAAAACCAAACCTGTTGTTGATGACAAAGCTTTGAACGTCCATTGTGAGTGAGACGTGGGTTGGTACTGTAAAGGGGATTTTCAGTGACGTTGGAATGCCACCAAAATAAAAAGGATTACTAGTTGCTATTTCTCTTTTGAAATTTCCAAACCAACCAGAATATATAACAACACTGTCAACGGACAATTGGTAGCTCACACTAAAAAGAAGGTAATAGTAGACACTAACTGACATCAATTTGCGAAGTCGGAGTGTAAAATATGAGAAAGAGAAAGCTAAACAACATACTTCAATACGTGCCCTGGAATGCCCGCATGGCATAAAAAACTATCGGTAATGGAATTTAAGGGTCTATAGGAAAAGTGCTGTGAACATATTTCTTTCAGCATACGTCACAGTGAACTAATAATTTAAACATAACACATATTTACTACAGGAAAGTAACTGGAATGAGCGCTTATGAAATCATAACAAAAAGAACTAACCTTGAGGATAAGAAAGTCAGTGAAATAGTATGCCATTTTCCATCGGCAAGAGTCGAATTTTGCGAGATATAAGGAGCCAATGTGGCAAAATTGCTGTCATGCAATATCAAAACCAAATTGCCACCAAATAATGCCATATAAAAGTATACCATTGTTCGTTGATCTCGCAAGTATTGATTCTGCAAAGCAAAGTTCGAAATTTACTTATTTTTCATTAAAATAGTCTTCAAAGCATAGTCTTTTACAGCTGCTAAGGAGTGTACATATAACAAAATCAAACGCAAAAATTGAGTATTAGAATCTACTTTCAACACTTACGTTTTCAGTGCTGTACACCATCAGTCCTGTTAATTGGTTAGTTTTAAATACGAGTGATAATGACGTAATCAAAGTAACATCTCCTGGAATTAATGATGCATATGATCCAGAGTTCTTCCACCACATAAAACCGTAAAATCTGGCTCCGGTGACGACCTGAAACTATAAACGGAGTGCAGCAGTTATACGCAGCATAAAACGCAATGGATCATAGTGCTGTCATAAAGGTTATAGGTGAAAGAGGGTGAGATTTAAAGAGGGTGAGACATGGCAGAAACAGTTACACAAATAACTAGCTTTTACCAACACAATCCAGCAATGCAAATGGAACTTCTAAATCATCATTGGCAAAATAAGGAGCTATTTCACATGCTTCTAAGTATGATACTGTGTCTGTAGAGGAACTAAGTTGCTAGATCATTTTTTTACCTGATTCCCGATCATACCATAATAGCTGAATCCTGACGCAGCAAGTAAATCCATGGAGTTGAAACTTCGCAATACCATTCGTTTTGTACCAAACACACTCAGATATAAATAGCGAAGATCCCCCGCGAAGGTAGCAGTTGTTGGCAAACCAGCTGAACTGAAAAGTGAAAGTTAAATGCATCGTAACTGCAAGTATCACAAGAAACTCTAAACGAAAAGTGAAACCAGTAAACTTTGCTAATGAGAAACGGGCAATAGAATCATATAGATAAGAAATTAAGGCAAAAAGCCCAAGGGGAGTAAAAATGAGTTCGTCATTTATGGCTCTTCACAATTACAAGAAAATTAAGCTCACTTTGACGAAGGAGGTGCGCCAAAAATAATTTGAAATCCTGCAGGCACGTTTGTTTGTGCATACACGTTAATTGTTTCTGTGTGAACAGGGTTGGTTGATCCAACCATTGAGACTGATAAAGTTGCATTGATGGCTGTTCGTGTCATTGTGACTCGATACCATCTCCCATCTGCATACGAGTCCCTATGAACATAAGAAAACAATAATTCCTTTCAACAATCTTTCTTGTCAGTGGCTCAACATTGTCAAGACTATCAAACCCAACATTAACACCACATTTGTATTCATCATCAAAATAGAGCTACCGTTAATAGCAACTTGTGTGACGTAATCGTAGTTATAACAAATTCCAAGATTATTATTGCCAAAATTTATTTTTAATTATTAATGTTTTCATCATCACTTGGCTCTCAATATCACTCATGTTATAGTAAGCTATTCACATGAGTTAATATCATTATCATTTTAAACATCAAATCATTATATCCCCCACCCCCATCACTTTTCTGTTTATCACAAAAGGGATTAGTGTGTAAAAGCAAAATAAAACAGTCATATCAAACCTTTGAGTCATTAAGGCTGCATTTTGACCAACACCTGCAGAAAACTGGAAGATCAGCTTACCAGCTATAATATACAACGCATAAACGAAAGATCCGGTTGAATTTGTAACACCCAGAATTACAGCATCTTTCCTAAGCGTTCGAAATTCAATCTGCGCTTGAGAGTACGCTGCATCGATCTTGAAACCTCCAATTCCATGACGGATGAAGCCATTCCCAAAAAGACTAACCCAAGTTCCAGTAGCAGTGGCTCTAAATCCATAACGTGTCGCTGAATACTTGGGAGTACCTGAGAATGAGCTATACCCCCAAAGGTTGTACTTGATATTGTTAACTTGTAAATTGTCAATAACTCCACTGTATTGACCATAAAACGTAACCAAACTCGTCTAAAAACAAGAGTTTACATCAATCTTTTGCAAGTAAATGTGGCTGATGATAGGGACACACAAAAAGAAGCCTACTACTTGTAAAGGAATATGTCCAAATATAGCCAATATCTGCCGCTAGCCCATTGCGAGATAGCTGTACTTCTAGAAATAATAAACTGGTAGTTTACAAGGGAACATCAATATCAGTGTAAAGAAAAGTCATACCATAAATCCAGGTGCAAAGCCACCTAGATACACACGACTTGCGGATGAGAATCCCATTGTAGTTGAATCTTGGGTGTAGATTGACCCCACTTGGGCAGATATTGTTACGCCATTGGAGTCACGAATAGTCAAAATTGCGAGCTTACCATGCCTTAGGAAATGGAAAGAAATCAGTTAGATTTCAAGAGATTCGCAAACTATCAAGATATCATATTGATAAAAGCAAACTATGACTGAATTTGCAAAAAATGAGATAATTAAAGAGTTTCTAAGCATTATTTCATTTCTACAGACTTTCATATTGGAGCATAAAGCCAAATTAAAGACTTTAGGATGTGACTGCTATCCTGGAAACAACTGTCTCGATCTCTTTTTAAAATTCTTGATCGAAGAGGTATGCTAACAATGTTTATTAATCATTTATAGCTTCTAAAAAATAATTTCAAAAGAGTAATATACTGTGGTATAATCAACCGCATACCTTGCCACGTGCACATTATACCATTGGTTGGTGGTTATTCTCATATTGTTTCTGATTACTGTCTGGCCATAGCCAAGTTGGTAAATCAGATGCATGTATCCGCCTTGTATATAAAGGCCTAGACTGTATTTCTGTAATAAGAAGATATTCACTCTTAAGTGATTGAGCAGAACCTTTGGGATATCGATTTCTGCCTCATAATTTTATCCTATTTTATTCAGAAATAAAGCCTTTGAATTAAGGAGCATATAAATATAAGTTTTGATTTTTGTATCTTTTATACAAAATATATCCTTGTATCTTTTTGATCTTTCTCCTGTATTAGATCTTTTACTTACAAACCCACTCAAATGGCATCAATAGTATGTTTTCATTAGTTCCCTACCAAATTATTCACTTTCTTGTTGTGTGAATTTCATTAAATAGCTAAAACTTCAATTCGCTGCTACTTACCAATTTTCCAGGCTCTGAAAGCATATAAAACACTACACCGTTGCTTGAGTTGGCTTTCATATCAAAACCGACATCATTATAAAAGACATTCGTTACGCTTTGGCTGTATCCTAGCAGCTGATACACTGTTGAATCTACAGCAGTAAACTCTATACTAAATGGTATATTTTGTCCAAAGTTTTTCAGAGTTTTGAGCTTGGCTTCCATTGCAACAATCTTGCTCTCCAGTAGAGCTTCTGTTGCATTCATTTGTTTATATAATGTTTTTGCTGTATTTATATTGTTCACTTGACGTGGCAGTTGTGTTTCAGCTTGTGAAACTGAAAGTGAATGATGATGGTCAATCATGCAAAGTAGGAGCAACTAAGGCTATAATAATTAACATGTGAAAGAACGAGGTATATCTATACGATCCAATGGGCTTTCCGTTAAATGGGAGCTTTGAAGTGAAGATAACAGTCATGCTAAGTATTGTTATATATTGATTCCATGGGTAAAATCCGATCATGTTCCTTCACATTTTGATCACACACTGATCCAGGTTGAATGCTTGGTAGCTTTATGATTAAATTACTCAATTAAATGGCGTAATGATTAGTAATAAATATAAATGCAACTTCTGAGCTAATAGAATACACATTAATTGACTTTAGTACTAGATAACACATCTCCTCATCTGGAGGAGAGACTTATTGTATGTAGCTCTACCTATATAAGTTCGAATACAAAATCAACGAAGAAAAAAAGACTCTATCTTCATTGAGACTAGCAATCTTGTGCTCAATATTAGAGACATACATCACACCTACCTGATGATGAAGCATTTGCTATCATTTTGGAAGCGTTTCCTACATTGTGCACAACCTCGTTGTACTTTAAATTGACGTCATAAATTGTCCTGTTTTGTTGTCTCGCTTCAATAAGAATTCTTGAAGTAGACTGCACAGCTGGTTGAAGAACTATATTTGCAGCTTGCAAAGAAGACTGAACAATGGTTGCTATGAAGCAAGGAGAAAATAAGAGACCATATTGATAGGCGCATTCTATTAAGGAAACAAGCTTAAAAAGCTTTATAGCGTGGCATAGAAAAGACTGTTATTTTATGCATTATATATATACATATATAAAATATATGTATAC
>WIPJ01000237.1:340792-372110 GCA_018155075.1 Cassiopea andromeda
ATTTCCTCATTAATGAATTTTTACTAATGAACCTGAATATATGGCATTTGATAAGAAATTGAAAACTGAAATCGAGAATCCATTATGTTGCAACTAATTATGGTATACTATTCCAAGCGCAATATACTTTCTGCAATGTTTAGATCTTAAAGTAGCTTACGTAAGCAGCCTTGGTTGTTTGCTCCTTCCAGTCGATAATACCCATTTCTGCATTCACCGCACGTCCTACCAGTTACATGCATTTTGCAAAAGCAGTCACCAGATACCTATGCAGAAGAATAGCATTCTGGGAGTAAAAAATCTATCAGTTCTCACTGCTTCTATACTATAGAATCTATAGCAATTGGTTGTTTTAAGGGTACACCCTCGCATCACAAATGCTAAAAGAAATAGCAAACAATAGCATACGCATTAAATTTCTACCTTTCCAGGAAAACGTTTCGCAGTGATTTCATCTCTGATGCACTCAAGAAAATCATAGCCAGGTTGATTTGTGGTTCCGTTGGCAAAACATCCACAAACTAAAGGAAAATGCTGTTTCACAATCAAAGAGGAAAAGCATGGGAACAAAATTGAGCAACTAATTCAGCTAGATCTATTGAAATTCAGTTAGATTTATTGAAGTTCTCATTATTAAAAAAATTGAATCCAAATTAAAGAGTAAGATGAAGAGGTTTACAACAAAATTGTGCAAATTGGATAACTATTCAGAATTGTGAAGCTTCTTTGCTTAATAATTGCATAGCACTTCACTTCTTGTGGTAAATCACGAAAAACATGAACTAATAACTCAAAACTTAAATAAACAAATAAAAAGTGAATCATCAGGATAAATATCTACGATGCCAGTAAAGAATGTATCGAAATTTCCTTCAGAAGTTAATAAGCAAATAGATCATTTCAATAAATAGATAGCTTATCAATTAACCAATTCATCCACCAACATCTGATTGCTTGATCAATTCTACTTCAAAACTATCGTCAAACAAAAGCTCCATCGCATCTTGTAGTTGATTACTCAGATATTATTCAAAGTACATATCACTACTAACAACATAAAAGAGAATCTACTACATTACACACTTACTAGTGCAAGAATCTGTTAGATTCCTGGTTCTACCCTCTGGTCTATAGTAAAACGTTCTACAATTCTGACAGTTGATTCCTTCAGTGTTGTGCTTAAAATGGAACAAGAAAAGTGTAGATTTTTCATCGTTCATTTCCTATTTTTAATTGGTAGAATAAATTTATTTGCATTAAATGTGAACAGTATGAACAGGCCTTTGTCATGATACCGATCGAGACCTTTTGCATCTTATGAAACAATGCTCAATTTTGCAAAAAACCTGGAGGTATGTGCTATTGATAAAAATTCAATTATCAATAGCACATACCTCCATAAAAGTTTGACTTAATTACACGGGCATCAGACTTGAGTATAATAAAAGGAAAAATAACCAGCGACTTGCTTGGCACAAAACAACTACCTAAGGTGACATTTAGGTCAAGAGATGATTTGATAAAAATAGAAACAATAAGACAGACTTTTGAAAATATCTTGTACAAAGAAAATTACCTGACAGTCAATGCAGACACCTCCACCAGAATAATTACCATGTATGTCTAAACTCTGACGTAGAGCAGCAACAGTGGCATTGTACACACATGCGCTACTATGATCAAAACAGTTGCATTCTGAGGAAAAACGATGTAATTTACTTTTTCAAATTAAAACAAGGGACAGGACCTGGCAAGAGAGCTAAAATCCCTTGCTATTAGAAAGGGCAGAAACCACATCACGAAAGCCATGCAATTGTGTACCAATAAGTGTTGTCTGAGGTGCAGAGAAGGACACAAATGAAGGAAAGGCCAGAAAAAATGAACAAAAAAAGAAGTGATGCATGATGTACCACATATTGTCCATTTTATTGTATATGTTCTGTCAATGTCAGAGGAAATTAAGGAAATATAAGTCAATTACAAAATTTAATAGCGTGCCAGGAAAAAACATGAAAGCATAGTTCTTTAGAAGAACAAGGTCAGTAATTGTGATAGTGCTGCCCAGAGGAGTTAGAAACAAAATGTCTGCCTTTTATCTGCAGGAAGCGAATACTTACTTTCGCATGCGGTACCTATGTCAGACCGCCAGGCAGGGCCATTCGACGGTTTCCATAGATATTGATTGAACCCAGGGCAACAGCGATCACACTTGCGGCCGCATGTATTATCAACACACTGACACTCTCTTAGGCCAGTTGTTACATTAACAGGGCAAATATCTCCATTTCCATGACCATTACAGTTGCAAGTACTGATGACAGCAATTTCACGAACAACGTAGTGATGCTTTGGTACATTAATACAACAAAAATATGAAGATATACATTATTTTTAATAAGAAATTCGTTTACAAGAATTGAGTACTAGACTGGTCAAAAACCTAAGAAACTTCAGAACTATGTCCAAGAAAACTTAAGAAACTGTATGATCTCCATTTTTATGAAAACTACGTTGACTTGCCTCCACTCATTAATTTTCATGATTGTTGTTTGAAAAAGATTTCAACCTGTGATTTTGATCTGCTTGGACATTTTTCGTGACGATAAGCGTCTATAGCCATACAAAAGTCAATACTAGGTACTGGTCCCAGATTCCTATGTTAAAAAGACGCGTAGCTATGCGGAAAACATGAAAACATATTCTTCAGCATGTAGCAAAAGAAGTGAGCAAAGAAAACTTCATAAAGCTACAAAATGAACAAAAAGCTTGCATGCGCTGTGTGTTCTAATAACTAAATGCACATACCCATCTAGTGTCTATGTAATCAAACTTTCTGAATAATCCGGTAAACTGAATGTGAATATTTGTAACGTTCAGCCATTCCTGTTGTTATGAAGAAATAAAATACATAAATCTACAGCAACTCAAACGGATAAGAGAACAGGGAAAATATGATGATCCAAGCTCTTCAAATAAAATAAATAAAAGTATCAACAAATAGCTTTTGTAACAATTGTCTTTTCACTTTTCTGGAATACGTCGTTTTTTTTATAACTAAGTTAGCGTAAAAGCTTGGAAAATCCTGATGAATTTACCCTAAAAGTATACATTGCTTTCAAAGAAAGTATGCAGGATTTATTTGCATTTCAGCGTTTGAAATACAATGACATTCCTGATACTTATGAGTAAAGGTCAAACAACAACAACAACAAAAGTAAATTTCCCTAAGCATTATTCTAATTTACAAAATAAATTTCAGTAGTATTAAGTGGTTACGCATTAGGTAAGTATATAATTGAGTAATAGAGACTAATGTATCTACAACAAACATTGCATCTTCTCCTAAATTTGAACAGGTATTACTAGGAATCTTACCCTGAGCTCTGGTGAATCAAAATTTGCTGAACCATCACCTCTTTGATTCCCATTTAAATTTACTGTAATCTGAATGGAAATCCAACAAAAAAGCCAATTTAGAGACAAGAACGTAACAACTAAGGCAATAGAAAAGAAAGGCTAAAGGAAATGTAAGTTGCTGTATTAGTCTGAATGTAAACATGCCACCGTCTCCATTCTACAGGAAAACCTTTCATACAGATCGAGCTATAAATTGGCTCTTCACTCAGGGGTGCAACTACGGGGATCCTTGGGAGTCTAGACCTCTACCCTTGTAAGCAAAAGAACAAAAGGGCCCCATTTCACAGTGCCCTCTCTATAGTAAAAAGGGTGTTTCGCGAAGATGTAAGCGGCGAGGTCCATAAAATAGTTTGGGGGCTTGACCCCTCTACTCCTTCTCTTCCTTGAGGAGACATATGTATGACATTTCATTTGACTTCAAATTAATGAGATCAAAAAGCTCCCGTAGTATTTCTTCAGTTTATAAATCAGAAAAAACAGTATTTCAAAGCTATATTTTCTTTACAGAAATTCTGGTCTGCCTTTTCCCGTCGATTGGACTGCTGCCCTCGAACATTCCTTGTTGCACGTTTTTCACCTATGTTCCTTCTCCAAAGACTAACGTTTCTCAATGATGGATGAAGGCGCAACACCCCCAGAGACGATGGAAATAATTTCCTACACACCCGAAACTTATGATGTGCGCTCAAAAGCCATATAACATGATGATCCACAAATCTGCTCAAAAATCACTCCAGAACGAAACATGATTATGAACAAAAATAGCAACATGAAATCCTACAAACCACTTCATCATATTCCATAGGGTATGCTTGGTACTCAGCACATACTGTCCTGTTAATTCGATCTGGCAATTGGTAGACTGTTGGAATATTGAAGACAGATGTGCATTGAGACAAAGAGGTAACTTGGTAATGCCATGGAGAATACGTCTTGCCAAAGTTAACTGATTTGAAAATTGCAATCTGGCCAGGTCGACGGTAATCACCAAAAGTAAACCGAATGCCTTTTCCAAAAACAGCCTAAATAAAAAAAGGTCTTCATTTAGTTTCAAAAAGAACAGTCATTACAACTTTCCAAACAGATGATATGGATAAAAATAAAGAACAAATAAAGCCTGCAATACTTTAAAAGTAAAGCTGATATTGAAAATTGAAACAAAGCTTGTTTCATTGGTTTTTGCTGAGTAGAAAAATATGCAAAAAATTTTGCTAAAACTATTTGAAATACTCAAAAGAATAATTTATCAAAATCATTTGAGGTTGCAAATAAAATATTTGTCATTCGCACATTATTGAAAATGACTCCAGTTTACGTGTTAAACACCAAACTACAAAGTCACGGAATAGAAGAAGAAACTATTGAAGAATTATTAAATCTTGTAACTTTACTGCTTTTCCTTTATAAATTTGCAAAAACTACCTCATTCAAATCAATATTGATGTAGACTTTATCAACATCATTTGAGGCCTGCCAAAATGTAGCAAATTGCTCATCAATCATATTCGAAGCTGGATGTGCATTTGCAGGATCAGATGCATTGCAGATAGAAACAACCCTGTCACGTGGATTGACATAACCCTGCCTTGTATTGAAGTACTGCTCGGGTGGAGAACCGCACGTTATGTTTGCTGATATACGGCTGCCAACCGCTGCATTAAAGCCTTGTATTGTCTGCAAAAAAATAATTCCATGCATGGCATAAATTTATCCATTTTTAGTGTAATTCTGCTAACCTAAGCTCAACAGGAAGGGAAAACTGCCATTCAGATACGACTTGAGCTTTAATAAGATCTTCCTAGAAAATATCAAAAGGCACAAAGTCATTTAGTTAGTGCGGCTTTGCAAAAATTAACCGTGAACAAACTACAGCATTGGGCAGCAATGGAACGTATCAAGGTCGTAAGAAGCACGGTAGAAATGAGGGTACATGCAATAAGGGACAACTTTACAAGGTACAAAAAGAGTAACTGTAAAAGCGCACTTTAACCTTAAATTTTGAAAAGTAAGGCACGTGCCTCCTATTTCCCTGGTTCCCATACCTATTAACTGCCCATTACATCAATCGCTATATAAAGCATTGTACAACACTACATAACACTGGAGAACATTGTGCACTTTCAACCTAGCGAAGGTTAAGAAAAATGTAATGACTGCCATCAGTCAAAATTGGTTGCAATCAACGCAATCTGGGTTTAGAATAGAGCTATAGATATAAAATCGGACAGCGTGAAGCTTCAACGCAGTTTGGTTTCGTTCAGTTTGAACTATGTTGTACATACATATAACCTGCAATCGGCAACGCGACGAAAAGACCAGCTGATAAAATGATGCTTAATATTCGATATAAATGAGAAAAACAAAGAAATATAAGTTCATAAACGTCACTGAAAACCATAGATTTAATTCAATGTTTGCGTATAATCCTGCTATTATCTAAATCCCCCAAACGTATCTGTAAACATACTGCTTTTTGGCAAATACAAACTGAATACCGTTTACTTTGAACAATATGCCAAATCAAAAACGAAAATCTGCAACTCACCTGTCCAGTGATAGACGGACAATAAATAAGCATCAAAATTGGAGTTACAAAATAGATTAGTCGAGACATATCGAGAACTTATTGGTTTATGACTTCAGATGCACATCATTTGCAGAATGACGCTATTAATTGCCAGCTGGGCTTGTAGATAACCTGCATTGCAACTAGACAAAGTTGTGAATAGGTTGGGAATTGTAACAGGTGCTCGGATTAATATACCTTAAGGGTACTAGCAACGATGGCCATGAGTCAGTGGTAGGACACTCTTACTTATGTAAGTCAATAATCAATTTATTCACTTCGTAAAAATATTTTCCAAGAACAAAAATCATTGGAAAATTGTGGAAACGGTTCAAATCAGCCTCACGTTAAAGAGTTCCAACAACTAATTAATGTTTAATCTTGTGTTACTTCTGGTTTCTTATACAGCTACTGGTTCTTGTAGCATAGAAATAGTGCCAAAGAAAGAACCTGACAACTTTTTCTAAAAAACTAAAAACTTTCTCAAATCAATGAGAATCAAAGTAGTTTGCAGCAAAGTTCTATTTTAAGTACAGAACTTATGAATGGAAAGCAAGACATGAATGTCCATAGGTATGCACTTCAAAAAAAATCGTAGCAGTGTGTAAAATAGGGATAGAATGTATGTGAACAGAGGAGAAGGATGCAATAGTCATACCACAGGAACTTCATACCTATCAGGGATAGGTTTAACGAAGAATAATATTTTAGCTAAATCAAGTACTGCTTTCATCGGCTCTAAACTAAAGCGTAGTGTAAACTGGGACTTCTTTTTATATGCAAATGTTTAAGTTTGACAAAAAAATCGTTAGGACTAAACGAACATAAAAGCACTTTACCATATTACAAGAACGATGCCACGCAGTGCAAGATATCATGACAATTCCGCAGCCATTGACATTTAGAACGTGTAACTACACAAAAATTAAATATACAGCTACGATAAACATACAAAAACTAACTACTATAAATTAATCAGGCTTGTTTCATTTTCTCGCGAGGCTAACTTAGGGCGGTCAAAATCAAATACCATCTAAAACTGGGCAAGCTTTGCGCTACAGATTGAATAAAATTTTGCCCCGTGAGCCTAAACATCCAAAGCACAACAAAACTCGAGAATACAGAAAAGAAGTGGGCTTTGGAGTATGAGAAGAAAGATGATAATTTATAAGTCAAAACGACCAGTTTTATGAATGAAATCCAAAGCAACTTCGAGTACATGTTTACTGGGACTCCCCCCTGGCACAACAAATCTGCTTGAAAAATTGGCATATCTATCTTGTCACATGAAAATATCAGAGCGGTACTGCTGGACTAAGATAAAGGATATTCACTCAAAAGATTTCATTATGTATTGGATTCAAAGCTACCAAATACAAGATACAACGTTCAACTACTAAGAAACATGGCAAACACATAATGTAAAAGATGTACCATTTGCAAAATGTACACTAATCTTAAGAAATATGCTCAAAGCAGGATACCCCTTGAAAGTAAAATGGCAAACAACGTAATAGAATCTTTCATTGCATAACACTATGGTTAGTCCCAAATAATAAAAACTTTAGAGGTTGCACGATTTTGAAGAGCTAAGTAGTGAGGGAAAGTTCTGCCTATTGTGAACATACTTTCTAAACTCTAAGAACCTCTCGAATATAGAGCTGTATTTTACAAAACATTTTTGGGAAACGAGAAATTAGATCACACGTACCACAAAACCTTAATTAGGATTAACATAATGAAGCTAAAAACGAGTAAAACATTTCTTTCTAAAGAACATTAGAAACTCCTCCATTCATATGATAAACATATAACATGCATAAACTATGATATAGTTTATATATATAATTAGCTTTCTTCCTCAGAATCTGATTCTTCATACGCTAATAAAGATGATAACGCGTTGTTAGGCTTTGGTGTCTTTTTCTTCGTTTTAGGAACTCCAGATGGCAGGATAGATGGAGGTTTGAACACGTCTAGGAATGAAATGCGATCGTAATTCAAAGGGCAAGTTCTTCTCAAAATATTAGTGTTCAACGCATTTCAAATGCTAAAGTATCAAATATTTCTTCACATCTTCAACTCACTTTTCTACATAAACTATAATTTGCACTATTATAGGTCATCGATAAAATTTTTATCACTTAGATGCACTTCCAATATCTAGCAGCCTTCAAAATGGCATGATGCTTACTAAAGAGTTGGATTTCGTGGATTCTCGAACTATCATTCAACAATCAAGTATAATATAAGTTTTTGCTGAGGATAAATATTCAAATTTGTATTTCCAGTGTCGCATTGGATTCTCGAACAATCCTTCAATAATCAAGTATAATATAAGTTTCATTGGATTCTCGAACAATCCTTCAATAATCAAGTATAATATAAATTTTTGCTGAGGATAAATATTCAAATTTGTATTTCCAGTGTCGCATTCTGAGTCCATTACAGATAATCTACAAACCTAAGCTAAAAGCTGTATCTGCTGCATGGCAAGATTTTAAAATGACAAACTATCAAATATGGTAGAGACGAGAACTATCCAAAAAAACTAATCACCTTTGAACGAGGAAGGGTTTGGTGGAGGCAAAAAGTTGGTCCCCCTTTCGCTATTAGCAAAATCCGATGCTACTTGATCACGCTGCGTTCCTCTGGTAGGTTCCCCACTTGACCTAAATTTGGTATTTGAATCTAAACTGTGAGAAGGGCTTTCCTATTTCATTAGAAAGTAGAAAAAGAAGAAACAAATCAATACGAGGAATTGAAAATTGAAATAATTAATAAAATACCAAGAAACACAATAATGGCAATATAAAACAAAGTACAATATAAAGAGTAAATATCGCAATTGACTTTCCATTTCCATAACTAATGTTCAATAAATACTCATTATGAAAATCCTTCCAACTCCTAAAATCCTATATTTCAATGCAATATTTATCAACAAAAGCAATGGATCCCTTATTAATAAAGATGTTAAGCATGGGACTACCTTAGGATACAAAAGTACCAAATGGTGGCAAATGTTTAAGGTTTCTTCCATATTATTCAACACTACATAAAGATTAATAAATTAACTTCAATTCATCAATATATTTATTTTGTACATGTCATACCTCAAAAATTGCTACAAAGAAGTTTTACGTATTTCGATATAATTTTTCTAGGATCCCTCTTCTATAGTAACTGAAATATCACCGGCATTTAAAAGCTTGTGCAAATTCAAAGATTTTATGAGATTTCCCTACAAGGTCTGCAAGGCAAGAGAGTATATCTGTCCTAAGAGTCTCACCTTGCTTAGAGTTGGTTCGGTTGCTTTGCGAATTAATTCTGGATCCTGCTCATTAAAATCAAAGTCAAGACGAATTGGGAGAGAAAAGAAAAATCCAATTAGTATCGACGAAATGAAACAATAAAAAAGCAGAGTAATGCAAAAATAACGAGTGTAAATAAAGCTTGGAGCTGTTCCATTTTATAGAATACCACTTTGAGCATTTATTCAAACTAAGGACTTCCTCTTCATCCAGTAATACTTTACTATAACCCCATATCCAGTGGCTGTGTGACGGTGCAGCTGTCCCACCTAGGTGCTTGGAACAAGCACAAATCCTCCACGCAAACTCAACGAGTTAGCAACGAGAAGAATATAAAAATACGTAGTAGGAGGTATGTATCTCAACTTCAAAAACAGATGTCAGAGTGTTGAGGATTGAGTGGGGCACAACTTGATCAAAGAAATGGTGAGTAGCATAGCTTATCAACAATATTGGCATATGAAACAACAATACATAAGCAGTATATATGAGATTGAAAGTACCTCAGTAAAGCGACGTCGTTTACGCTGGGTTTGAGCTGGTTGTACTTGTGAGACGTCATGTCGAGGCCTTTCTGGGTCACTTTAGGAAATAGAATACAATCAGACTACAAGCCTGGTGAACGACTGACATTACAATGGTGGAAAGACACACACATGGATGAGAAAAAAGGAGTATGGCAACCTCGTACCATGACTTGTGAAATGAGGGAGCAACATGAAATAAACGAAGTCAGAGGTTGTTGCATCTAAAACAAATTTACTGCTTCTAACCAATAAGCTGCATTTGTATGAATGCCAAAAAATACTGAGATGCAGAAGAACACTTGACAATATCATATGCTTCACCTACCTTTTGGTGGTTAATGGGATAAGTGGTATAACTACATTGAATACAGAATAAATTACTATGGCTCACCTCATTCGACTGCTCTGACTGGATGCCTGTTCAAAAAGATGTTTGATTTCATACTCTATAGCTAACGTACAAAGTTATTGGATAATTTTATCCAAACGACATATGGTAATAAACAAAAACCTATGGCACTTCAGTCAACATACTACTAGCACAATAGACGCAACACCTATCTGTTTAACCTTAAATAAGTTGTAGGACATCTAAAACTAAGAGTGAGCCAGCATATCACCCTGAACAGTTGGTTGCGCACGATACATTTGATTCTCCAAGAAACAATCCTCCTGAATAAAATCAAATAAATTCATATCCAGCCCTTAAAACTGATTGAAATAGCACATCGAATGGTGAAGATGTAAAGGAGTACGAACCTGGTATGTGTCTGGCATAGGCAATTGTTTTGAATAGGAATTACCGTCATTGTATGAAGTGTAGCTGGCAGGCCTGGGTACTGGGTATCCGGTCAATGGACGTTGTGGAGGTGCTTCAGAATAAGGTGGCTCAAATGGTGCATGATATGAAGATGGTGGTTGATTCGGATAGCTAGTCGCTGGGGAATCTGAAAAATAAGAATCTGCTAAGGAGAGTGAACACAAAGTTTTAAACGAAGAGAAAAATATTTTTCAAATATCTCAAGGCATTTTAAAAAAGCAATCCCATTCACAAAAGCTTCCTAACTATAAAGATTTTGAATTGCCATAAATGTTTCAATAATGCTGTCCACTTTCTCTAAGGCATGGAAAAGAGTGAGCAGACTGTTACTTTTGAAGCTACAAAAGAATGACAAACAAAACAAAACTAAAACAATAAGTCTTACAATTTGAAGATTGATAATTTCCATGTTGCTCTTGAGGGTACACAGAAGGAGGCTGTAATAAAGCAAGAAATATTTTTCTTATCCATGCTCAACCATTGCTATTTCTAGTCATTCCAAAATACATGTAGGCAACCATTTTCCTTTGAGTACATCCAACACTATCTAATTTAATTGCTAAAGTGCCTGCTATTAATGCTGCAGCTTAGAATGATGTGTCAAATGACTTTTATATGATGGGTGTAGGGAATAAAATTTACTAACTGATTTAAAAAAATTTCTTAGAAATACCAAGAAGCCATGATTATTATGCTAGTATTTGCCAACAAATCAATAAATTACTAATGGTTTCAGAAAAAGTGGGGTGTGACATCCCCATATCCCTACTTTTGCCAAACCCCCGGCAGCTTAGTAAGAATTTTCCTTCCACAGCCTACTCAAATAAATTCAAAGAATGCATACGCATTCAAAAATATCTCTAATGGCATGAACATTTATATTAAGTCTAAAATGTGCGTTTGCATCTACACAGCCTATGTGAGCATTAAACGGTAGAGTTGATTCCATAGCTTCAGAATATATCTTGTAGCATGTCTAATATGGGCAATGCACATTTCAGATTTATGAAATGGCAAACATCGAACTGCATATGACAAATCTGATAAAATAAGAACATCTTGCAAGGCCATGAACATATAGCCATAGTAGTATCTAGCTTATACTCAAATGCACATAAAGAAGAATACAATTGATTGCTCAAGTGATGCACACCATAGAGATGCCTTGTGAACTCAAATTTGGTGGATGCACATTATAGCCAGGATACATTGTTGGGGGCTGTTGATATGGCTGCTGCCCATATGCTGAAAAGATCATATAAAAACATAATGAAATTTTGTAAGCTAAAGCTAGCCTATACTAAAGAATCATGTTCAGGAAAGACTTGTAGGATTGAAGAAAACCCAAAAATAATATCATTATAAAGGTGCTGGAAAGTAAAGTTTGACCATAATTTCCCTAAAAGAATGACAACAAAAAGAATGTCTTGATTAGGTTTTTTATTCAACACTTCAAATGAATGACACTCAAGCTGAGTAAAGTCTATAAATAATAATTGGACATATCTGAGATAGTTTCAGTGGCTTAAGTGGAATATGGGCAACTTACCATTTATGGATATGTTGTTTTACTCAAATAGATTGTCATAAAAAATGAGAAGTTAATGGAGATCCTTAATCAAGACTTTATTTTCTTTTTTGCTGTCATTCTCATAATGAAATCTCCATGATCAATAAAACTGCAGATATGAAAAAATGAAAGATTTGGTACACTAAGTACTAGTGTTGTGCAAAGAAAATAGCAAGAAATGCAAATACCTTGTGGCTGATAAGGAGAATTTTGCCTCTTTGTTTGATCCCAGACCTTAAAGTCAGCATGAACCTGTAGAATGAAACAGCATGATGTAAGAGCTAGGCCAGCATCTGCATGTAAACTAGTAAATTTTTTATGGTTTTGCAAGATTCAATTATCAAACACCTGTCATTATAAAGCATAGGTAGCAACAAAATTCAGCATAATAAAAACAACAACTGCACAAATTTGTGGAATCTGCATGGTAAGAAAAAAACAAAAGCAACATACTGATTGCAGCAGACTTTCACAAAGTGATTTTGCAGCCTGCAAGCCATCTGGCTTTGGATGGCTGACAAAGATATGTAAAGCTTCATATGATTCCCTTCCAGAATTTTGTTCAATAAATCCTGAGCCTTTTCCTCTCAGATGAACCTATATAAAGTACATATGAAAATAAAAAGAATAAGTTTTTGCTATACATAAAAAGCAACTACCACTTCTAGTAGTGCATGCAATGATCAATGACTGACATCGATTTCTTCTGATGGAGAAATCTGAAATGTGCTGAATAAAGAACATGTGCATATAAGAATGAGTAATACAGTACAGAAATGAAAAGCAAAGTGCTATATTTTTGTACTGCAATAAAGGCCATCCATGTGCTTGTGAAAAACTTAAATGACAAACCTTAGCACCAGTTTGTGCGATGATATGCTGCATATATGAGCCCTAAAATATAATTATATGACATATACAAAAGAGAGACTGCAGTTTAGGAAGGAAATTTGAGTTTGTAAAATGATGCACTACTACTACTTAAAAGATATCTCAAAAATGGTTTCATTTTTACAATTTTTTGAACTTAATACTACAGTCAACATGGTATACCATGTTAAAAACAGGTGTATATATTGACTACTTGCTGCTACTTACATTTGGCCCTTGCAATTTCTCTTTAACATTGTATTCAGGAGGAGCAAAATCAAGTCCAACAAAGACCTTGTCTTGCACAAAATTCAGCTAAAAAGTTGACAACCATTCCAATTATAAGAAAAACAACCAATGCTATGAAATTCATTTAAAATGTTCTATACTTAGCAAGCAAACAAAAAATTCAGCTGTTCACATAGCACATGCAAAGGCAAATTTGCTACAAAATTCATCCATTCCTTTATTCATCAATTAAATATTTTTGAACATGAACATACATGCTGGTTTCCATTTTGACTTCCAGGCTGCTCTGGTTTGCCAAAATTCTTAATTGAATCCTTGATCATGTGAATTGCAACTATCAATGAAAGGTAGATCAAGACACCACTTAAGAAAGAGCATGAAAGGCTATATGATATGTATATATGATTCTGTTTGGACATCAGAAGCTCAAAGGTAACACATTAAAAACAACAAAATGCTTGATTGAAGTGTGCTACCTACTGCACTACAATGCTAAAAATCAAGTTACAATCTATGAATGTTAAGTTCAAACATAAGTACCTTAAAGAAAGAGAAGCTATAGAAAAAAGGAAAAACACTTTATTGGCTCCACAGAATAGTATCTACATTTCAATTCTACCTACCTTGAACTTTTGCTTGGATTGGAGCTTGTATATTTAGGTAAAGTGGTCTTTCTCTGATCCAATAAAAATACAAAGTTAGCAAGAATTCTATGCAAGCATACTCTTTTACATAACAAACAAGATTGTTTTGACATTCTAAGCATTAAGAAAGCAAAACTAGAAAGTCATTAATAACAGTGAAAGCAGTCAAATGCATAAAAGCTAATACATATACACTCTGGGTACAAAAGTATGGAAATGATTGAGAAGTCAAGATGGTGGAGCTAATGCAAACAAAAATTGTTGTCAACAGTACAACATTGAGCCTCTGCATACTCTGCTTTTCAACCATAGTGAAATTTCACACAAGTGCAGAAAAACTATTAAGGTACCAAAATAGAATTTCACTATGTCAAAGTTTGTATGCTTTGTCAAAAATCTCAATATTTTGTTCAGTAACCAGATTGGCCCAGAGCAGCTTCTACATGCTATTGAATTGATTGATAAAGTTTGTTAATTTGCCTTTTTGAAATCTGTTGCTTTCCTTCAAATACTCTTGCCATTTCTTCCTCCTTAATCCTTTGAGGGTTGAGCTGTAGTCTTTAATTGAAGGAAATCCTTCTATTTTCTATGATTTGAATGTCGGAGATTCACTAGGCCTTGAAACAAGTTTCAGACCACGTAGGGCACAAAATATCTATTTCCAAGTTGCATAGCATGATTTGCTGTTCTAGTAGAGATTTACTGCAGCTTCAGATCATCTCAAAGTTAATTATGTGCTTTGGTTCAATTCATTTTGAAGAATTGTGCGCAAACAAGGGGCATTGATATTTCAAGGGCATAGGTCAAGCCTGCTTATTTCATTACTGCCAATGCTCTCTCAAAACATTACTGAAACAAAATTGACAATTGTTGATCAAAATTAGTTTATTAGTATTTCTTAAATTATTATAAGCAACTTACTTGGTAAAGTCAATTTTCCAATCAATTTCTCTATGTTTATAGCCTATTTCTCCCCATTTTTAACAGCCACCTTGCCTTTTCAGCAAAATTTGCTTGCCCCTTACCATGTTTAAACTTTTATCAATAATTCCCTATTTGCATTTTTTTATAAAATGCTACAAATGTTTCTAGAGATAATATGCATCATAATGGTAAATGAATCAGTTCATGTTAGAAAGATAAGACGTGTACAAACAAGGTTTACATATGCATTTTGCACCACAACCATTTCAAGTTTGGTCCTATTGGTTGACTCATTTCCATACTTTTGTACCCTGAGTACAAATTATATATACACACCCCTTTCCTGTTAGAAGCTCTTTTTCTTCTGATGGAACATATCTGCCTTTGGTGACTATTGCTGCACCACTTTGAAGTGCAATCTGTGAAACAATTCATGTTTAAATTATTTTAAAAGACAGCCATGTCATGCTCAATTAGCAATTTATGGAGCACTTGGTGCAAGTTACCAATCAAGGTATAATGCATTTACCTTGCATGAATGGGCAAGCAAGAAAGGACATGATTCATAAATAGTGAAGTTAGTGCCAAAATCTTGTATAAAACATTCTTATTAATAACTATAAAAATCAAATTCAAATTTGTGAGCTTTCCTTTTCTTTGAAATAAATACAATCCCTTGCAGAGGCACCACACATGATGGGCAAAAAATGAAAATGCACTATTTGAAATGAATTTTGTTGGTGGACCCAAGTAGTATAAATCAATGACACTTCAACTGTCTACACCCTCATGTATAAAAGATATTAGAAGTGCAGGAAACTTAACAGGAAATTTAAATATTTCAAAACACTATTTTAAAAACCGGTATATGAATAAGACTACCTTATCCTGCAGTCCTTTCTTGGTTAGATTTACTCTAGAAATTAAAAACAAAATAACTAGCTATGATATAATGACAGACGAGTAATTGTATTGTAATGAATTTAAAAGATTTTACCACCATAGAAGATGGAGATTTCTGTTTACTATGGGAGCAGAAAGTTTGCTATGAAGTCTGCTGTGGAAATGATTTATATTTGCAAAAGACTGGCCAATCAACATTCTGCTCACCTAGTAAATCAATAACAGATGTCTTTGTTTTCTATGAGTATAGTTGAGAAAGAACATATTAAGAAAAAACTAAACCTTGCTGGAAGATCATTTATCTCAAATTCTGCCATATAACCTCCATGTTCAAGTTTAACAATCTGGGGTTCTGGTATGCCAGTATTTGAAACTTGGCTTGCTGGTTTAGCTGCACCAATACTAACAGGAGGCCTGATAGCTGATGGGGCCTGTAAAGTAAAAAGGTCATGAAAAAGCAATCCAATCACAAGAATTACCACTTCTTGCAGACTCCATAAAATACATGTATAAATTATATAAAAAATAAAATTGATTAGCATAATTACTTACAATTATTGGTGGTGGAGGAGCACTAGATGCCAATTTTCCTTGAGCAGCTAGCTTTGCAGCAAGTTGAGCAGCTCTTTCCCTTGCTTTCTGTGCAGCATCAGATGTTGATGAACTACCTATGCTACCTCTCTCAAAATTTTCAGCAGGGACATCCCATTTTCTTGACCTCTTCCTAAAATAATACAGAAGAGAAATGTAATGTAGGAAAGGTTTCGACAACCAAATGAGCTGCTTGAAAAATTGATGGCGATTTTACTGCTGATTACAACAGCAAAATGACCATAAATTGTATATCAATTTTTTGCAGGTCAAAATAAAAATCTTAAAACTGTAAACCTGCCTAACTTTTAACAGCTACATTATAGGCGTATTTACAAGCAACAAGCTAGCATTATTTACACGTTGTTAAATAACACTTCAGATTTCTTTTATTCCTGAGTCTTATACGGTGGCTTGCTAGGCTTCACAATGAACTCATACCTTGGTTGTTCCGTCATAGTAAGAAAAAATTCTATCGCATGATATTGCTTATAGTTGACTAGTTCTACCAGCAAGCTGTACAGCGACATGCGTTGGTGCCACAATGGAACCGGGCGTACATAGTCGTGCTTGTGCTATAGGGTGGCATTTGTAAATAGCCTCATGTTGAAAGTTTTATCAATTCACTTCAATTTTTTTCACTTGTGTAAACTTTTCAAGAATATGATAAGCAATAGCATGGGTGGCATTCGTTGCACGGAAAAATGCTGCTCAATTTCAATCCAACACCTTCAATTTGCAGCTTTTCATAGTCTACGATAATTTTCAAAAGACTTTCTTTTCGCTCGGAGCTGTCGACATTTGCTTAAAAGCTGTCAGTAGCCGAAGCCCGAAAGAAGAGTCCTTTCAAGTGACCTTAGTGACGTGATACATTTTGTTTTGGGGTATGAATTTCTGATCTAGTTTACTTTGTCATCAGCTTGACTAAAACTTCATTAAGTAGTTCGTTAATGTGGAATTGCTGACTTGATCTTCCATTTACCTTCTATCATGGACACCAGCAATTGCAAATAGGTGTATCTCACAGACAGATATGTAAACTCCATGAATTGTGGTAGAGTAGTGTTTTCATATTAATTTGCTATTGTATAGCTGAAATTATCATTAGTGACATCTTGCTCCAGAAAAAGAATGTTCTTTATTGTGGCTCATGAATAATAATTCATTATTGTATCTGTAGTACTTGATGCCATGCCATTTTCCCTTTCACTCAAGGAAAGCTATGGACCAAAAAGATGATAGTGATGAGCTGCAACTGTCACTTTCGGAATCTTTCAATTCTATGCATGTTTCAGAAGAGCTTCCAGGTAAAGACAATGGGAAAACGCACCACATACTAAAGAATGTAGAAGAGTGGAAAAATCGCAGAGATGCAAAAGAAAAGGCAGAAGCTGTGGAAAAAATTCAGCAATTCAAAATAAAGTATGTTCCATGGCTCTAACAGTTTGAAAGAATTGCTAGAAAGGGATATGTTTCATTAGACTATTGTATTGACTATGGGCTCCTTTTGACACAAAGTTGTGTTCTAAGACACCCATACTAGACATAGGTGTTAATATGGCCTTGATTAGATATCTTTTACTTAAACAGGGCAATGGCACTGGAAAAAGAGAAAGCATCTCAACTATATGGAAAGAAAAATGAGTTTCGAAAAGATTTCTGTGACCTTGAGGAGCATGAACTTAAACTTACAGCTGAGAGGAAAAGAGAAAGTGAGCTGAGTCTTTATAGTAACATATTTCTGGAAGTTTTATCTTCAATATCATGCAAAATGGACCACATGTCAATTCACATTTGTGAGGGCCAGTACAGGCTTTTCTACTACAATTTTCTTCTTAGTCCACATAAATATGGGTTTTCACTGAAGTTTGTTGATGAAATGGTTTGCCTTTTATTATTATTTATATAGATTGTTTCTCATCAATCTCTTCAGGAGAATCAATTCAAAACAAAATACAGAGGATATCATCCAATGTAAAGAAATTTCAGAAAGAGATTGAGGAACCACAATCAACTCATGAATGTATGCTTAAATACTTTGAAAGTACTTTTTTGATTGACTTTCAATTTTGCATAGCTTTCTTTGAATGCCTCTTAGTATAGCCATGAGAATGAAAGATCATTGGTGAATCTTTGATTTCCTGGTTGTATTGGCCTTGGTATTAAATTTCAATTGACATCCTTGATCTAGTTATCTTTACTATTGTATTTTATTTACTAGCTACCATGGAAATCTTTGAGATATTAACAAGTGTCATTGACCCAGATTGGCCTTTTTCAACTACATTTACAACCATTATTCAGTTTTAGAAAAGCTAAAGATTTTGATGGAGGAAATTGAGAGCAGCATTTTGAAGTACAAACAACAACAGGGTGCATTGTAGGTTCCACAGTTTTCAATTTTTTATTACCGGTGATCTGTATCTTTCCCAGTCCTTACATACCATTGCAAATTGCAGTCATTAAATAGAGTGATTTCTATTGCCAATGTAATCCCAAGTTCTTTGCCTATGAGATTTCAGGAACTTGTGATGCTTGTTATTTGAATATTAGATATGATGAAATGATGAAAGAAGAAAAACAGTTGAATGCTGACCTTGAGTCTTTTGAAGCAAAAATGGAATCATGGATCACTTCATCATCCAAGCTATCATCTCACACAAAAACAAAGCAAAAAGATGAACAGAAGACTGTGTCTATTCCACCTGAAGTTACAGCATTTCAAGTAATCCCTCTCAGTCAATTTAACCATTTGTATTATTTCAATTGTCTCTATTACTACCCAATGTATCATGTCCCTCATTGTGTCTGTTGTATGGCATTAGCAAAATATTACTATTCTGTTCAGCATCAACATGAAACCTACACTATATTTTACATTTTTCTTTGTCTTACATAAATTTTGATACAATTTTAGCGGTATCTATCTCAAACTGGTGGACATCAAGGAGGCTGGGATGAATATGACCATCAGACATTCTTGAAGCTTAAGAAGAAACACAAAGTAATGCAGCATTAGAATTAATAATTGCAATGTATCCTTACAAATAGATATTCCTACATAGAATCAAACAGCAAATAAATCCATTGTGATATCCTTTTGCTGACATGTTTTATTAGTAGTGATTTTTTATGGTAATTCTTTACCTACATTGAAGTGTAAATAGTTTTATGATTTGTGAATAATAGAGATTGGTCATATCAATGGTTAAACAATTGCACTGAATGCTTTCTATTCTGATGCTTATCATGTAAGGGTGAAGTGGGAAAGTCAAGCAAGTGTGGCTAGCAGGAATGAGCCTCCTGTTGTCTCTGGGTACAGCCAGGTTAGGTTGGAGTATGGAGAGATATGGTTAACCATAATGGTTAGAGGATTGCATTCTGATCTAATGCTTTACTTTTTCCATATCTGTTTCTTATGTTTTATTTTAATTTTCAATCAGGCATTTGAAGACTTCATTGAAAGTGCAGAGTCAGAAATACCTACTAGATCTAGGGATGATATTGTACAACATGATGAATGGTACAGAGAATATCTCATGCTTAGAGAGCACAAAAGAATAGCCATTGCAAAATGGAAGGATTTGAAGGAGGTAAGTGTTCTTCTCTATTCAATGCTTTGTAGAAAGGTAGCCTACTATAATAGATGACTTGATAGGTACTTAGTATATCACAGAATATCTACTTACATTTAATTGCTTCACATTCGCCCTTCTTCAATCACAGTGTGCTGGTGCTGGAACATGTGATCAAGTATGTCATTCCAAGCCTAAAAGCACCATTCTTATAATTTGTGTTTTGTTGATTACTTACTACTTATCGCAAATTCTGTTTCTCTTCAGCAGAAGATGTGCATACAAAATTGTGCATTTTGCTTTAAATATTCTCCTTTGAGTCATAAATGGTATTAGTGTTAATAGATTTTATCCTGACAGTCTGAAAAGCAAGAGAAGCTGCAGAAAATTGAAAACGATGCTGAAAATGAAAGACTTCGAGAACTGAAAAGAAGGGAAATTATTGAAAAGGAGAAAATGGAAAGATTTGCACAGTTAGAAAAATGGAAGGTCTGTTTATTAACTATCTAATTTTATTTGAAGTGAAAACTGTTTCGTTTATGTCAAATTTGAATAATAATTACCGCATTTTGGCAGTTGGGTGGTGGGTATGCTGAGCAAAACTTGATAGTAGCATGTAATGTCAATAATAGCCCATAAATAGAATGAAGCTATTGTTAGGTTGTTCATTATTTTAGCTCGAAAAAGAACTTCAAAGGCAGAAAAAAGCAGAAATGAAAGAAAAACAAAGAGTTGACAATAAACTACGCACAGAGGAGGAGGAACAAAAGAGGGTAAGGACTTAATAAATGGATGACCAAAAGAGCTTCATGAATCATCTGTAAAGCAGAAGTTGAACATGAAACAGGTGAACTCATAGCTCCTATTTCTCGAATAGATTGCTTCAACGAAGATTAATTTGCTTTGGTTGGGGTTTTAGGAAGAAACAAAGGCAAGAGTCTTGGAATATCAAACAAGGAAGAAGGAAGAAGCAGCAATCTTAGAACTTTCACGTAAAGCAAGGGAAGAAGAAGAACGAAGGGCGAAGAAGTTAAGTAGTGAAGAACAATCCAGGATTAAAGAAAGGGTAATTTACTTTTACGTTTATCAATAGGTGTCTACTACAAGAGACATGGGGATTGGTGCGGCGAAATAATTACCATTTCCACTACTTATTCCTACCTTTTCCCTAGAAGTACTATGACCATCGCGGAGAAGTCGCGCCTCTTTACCTATTTCGAAGAAAATCCTCAAGGAACAAGGCAAAAACAGATCAAATAAGCTGCATAAAAGATGTAAAACATGTTCAACTTCTGCACCCATGCGCTAGATAATTTCTGACCTTTCCCAAATTTATCTGCAATATTGCCTCTTTAGTTTAACTGAGATGCGTTTGTCAATAGGTTCCTTGCACCCATCATCAGTAGTAACATGCCCTTCAGAGAGTGGCTGCATAAACGGCTTTTAACGCACAAGTGCGATTGGTTGGATAATGGAACTGTATCTCGCCTGTGCATCGAGTTTGCTTCTTTTGTTTAGTGAGATTGTTCATTTGTATTACTAATGTAGTGACACGTAGTTCTCCGATGATCCTGGCTATAAACGTTGATAACGCTTCACGTACAGTACAATTTGAAGAGCAGTACATTAGAGCTGTGAGCATCACCGAGTGTTAATACATTTTTGGGAGAGCACATCTAGTATTCGTTTGATTTTCTGGTAATTAACAACTATGAGGAATTAGGTTTATAGGTAGAATCAGCTTTGAATTAATTTACTGGTATTTATTAGATGTTTTTTCTTTATTCTCTTTGTGTATTTTAGTTTGTCAGGTCCTTTCCGGTTTGCCTAATTGCTTGGTTTATACATTTAATCTCTTTGGAGTTGATTTGAGTTTAGATGTTTTAAGTAAGCCCATCAGCTCATTGCTAAGTTTAGTTTTACTGAATAGCTGTGTTTCTAAGGTTTTTAAGGATTTCGTGTTCGTTGAATACCCCCCTCGTATTACTTATTTTATTTACCTTGTGGCTTAACGGCTGCATATCGCATACCCAGACATCATTTTGTTATTTTTCAACATTTATTTATCTTTGCTATTAGATGAAAGTTCAGAATAGCATCCCTGTTCCGTGTTCAGTTTTTGTAGACAAGGAGAAAAGGCAACTAATTATTTAACAGCACTTTTTCTCTTCAAGGATGAGAAGATTCTTGAAAATAAGCGTCGAAGACTTGAACAAAAGGAACGAGAAAAAATAGAGAAGGAAAAAAGATTAAGTAAACTGCGAAATCAGGTGGGTAGCATGGGGATTTGTATTGACTTTGCACAAAATTGCTTGTTCATTAACACAACTTTTTTTTGGACGACGTGATCAACTAACGTCATTGTCTTAAAGGTGGAGGTTCAAGTTGAACGAGATCCTTCTCGGCTTTATCAACTAACGGAAGGGTGGAAAGCACGAAATAGAAGTGTAAGAAGTGAAAAATCGCAACCACAGCTACAGTTTCAAAGAAGGTAGATATGAGATGCTGTATTGCATTATCGTATGTACAAAACTCACAAATATTATGACCTCATTTATTAGCAATCTTCATCTTTCATTTATTCATGGTTTGATATGAGAAAATGTTCAATTTGATGTGCAAAAATAGTTTGAAATCTGGAAATTTTGTTATGTTTACACTATGGAAGTTTACACTTATGTCATCTTTCGAAATTTTTTTTTAAAATATCAGATTCAGAGATACAATAAAGTTGGAATGATGTAACAACAGATTACCCTTTTTCTTCATAGAAAAGCCATACTTCTTTGATGATGGATGCGAAGTTTCTCTAACGGGAATCTTTTGTTCGGTTTTTAGAGCTGTACCAAATTGGCGACAAGGCATGTCTTGATGTATCCGTCAATTTTTAGAAGTTGAGGAATTATACATCGAAAACTCCAGGCATAACCATAGTCAAGCAGAAAGAAGTTTCCTTTGTTTTAACAATGAAAGGCTTCGATTTGACAGTCTTCAAGATCAATGCTTCTAGTGCTTTCGAGCTGTTTGCTTCTGAATCTTCATTAGGAATATATTTGCCTCATTAATATGGAAGCTCTTGTTGCCCAACTGAAAATTTGCGCACATTAACGTATTGTACAATTGTTTTTCCTGTCAACTTTGTATGCTTTGTCCTGTAAATATTTTGGTTAAATTTAAACTTATAATGTGTTGCATTTACTGTTGTATGTTTTCTTGGATTTCCTTCTACCTGTCTTGATTGAGCCGTCTGTGATCAGCGACGTTGGAATCATTCAAAAAGTAGGGGAGGGAACACATCTTCAGGGGACTCCCTCACAAACAAAAAATGGCAACTCTACACGCTGCAACGGGACACTTCACATATAAATTTGTGAAAGGTGGTTGAAAGGTGCCCCTAGTGCACTGTTCATACGTCCATGTCTGTGACACAGGAAAGTCTAGGTAATAGTATCTTTATAAAAAATATAAATTGATAGGTGTGGAAATCTTCCTTACAGTAGGCCGTAGGCCAGTTCACGATGCTCACCCAAGCTATAGAGGCAGGGGACTGGCTGGCTGCAGCTTCCCAGTTGGACATAAAATCGATAAAATCAAGCATTTTTTTTCTGAAGCAGCAATAGTAAATTGGCTCCCCAAACTCTTTGTTCTTTCAGACAAAATTTTCAAAGCTCCCTCCCCATAATATACAGCCCTCCTACGCCCATGATGACACCCACAGCCCTTGCGTTCACTCTCATTGTGAGCACTATTATCTGAGTATAACAACTATGGATTTATTATTTGAATGTACCATTGTGTGAACAAATGAATTCATGATCTCTTAGAGAGTTAATCATGTATTGGCAGTGTTGTATGAACATTTCTTTCAGCCCTTGTTTGTTCACGCATCCCATAATCCCTTTTGTATTGTCAATACTTGACTGCATTTTTCAAAAAGGTTTTGAGTATGATAGAAAAGGGTAATAAAAAAGATGCTGAGCGACTTTACTTTTGTTTGGTAAAAGGATGCAATCAAGTTGATATGTTATCCTATTAGTCTTCCACGCAACAACGTTTTTGGTCAATATTGATCGAGTGAGTGTGCCTAGAAGCGGTGGCGTCGTTCGCAACCAGCTGCTTGTTTACTACAAGAGAGGTATGGCCTAAATCAGAATGATTCAATCGATTTCTCAAACGTTTGGAATAAAATCACAATGCCCGTAAACCAGAATAATCAGAAAGTAAATGAGAATGATCTTGAACGGTCACTGAAACTTCTCAAGCAACATAAAAGTCGTGTTTCAAGCAACGGTAAAGCTGATTTGGAGAGGTCAATTTTCGCGTTATCAACTTACTTGAAGTCCATACGCCCCGCAACTGCCGAAGCTGATACTAAAGAGGATTCCGTTAATGACGAGTTTCTTCTCAAAAGCTCCACTACAGGACTGCAGAAGGTTGACTTTTTTAACTGTGAGATTGACGACTTTGGTGTTGTGATTTCTCAATCCAAGAAAGCTTCAGTTAAAACAACTAGATTTGGTAAAGAGTGTCGTGGCGCTATTTTCATTACAAAGATAGTTGTAGACAGTAGAGCATATTATGATGGGAGACTTGAAGAAGGAGATGAAATTCTTGAAATTAATGGACACAGCACGGAAAAAATAACATTAGAAAGAGCAAGGTGAGATACCTTATTGCTTCCTTTTACGAAAGCACTATGAAACAGTACGTTGTAAAGCGTCATAGTGCCCCTTTTGTTTACGTTTGCAAAGGAAATTTTTGGAAATGAATGTCTTGTTTTACAAAATACAAAGATATGTAGCAAGCTATACGTTGATAGAAAAAGGCCCCAATTTCAGCCGTAAGTGTATTGACAGTCTCTGTGGTCTAATTATAACTATGATGTTGAACTCTGCTTAATAAGTCGTGCTCGAGTTTCCAGTGACGTAATTAAGGCGACAAGTTACAAGCCACCTTACCGTATCTTAGTTTGCGCATCATGGTCATTCAGTCTCTACAGTATTTTTGATTCTCAAAGTTTCACACAACTTTCATCTTCAGTAATCACATGATAATGCAAAGTATTTGGATGCTTTGATGAAAGCTAAAATCTTCTCATATATAATTTTTTGTCTCTAGTATGTGTAAGATCCATAAGATATTCTAGGGTACCACAGAAATTACACTAAGGGTCTTCTATTGAATTCACTGCAATAGAAAATGCAAAGCAATTAGGCTGTTGCAGTAAAATGGTAGAATTTATGTTAAGACTTTTGCTTTAATTATGTCATGACTGAAAGTAGGGTGTTAAGACTAGGGATTCTTGAAATATTGAAGATTGTGGCAAAAATATCAACATTTGCACTGCCTCTGTTGATAGCTACTAGCAGTAGCTTATTCACAGTTGTATGGAGAAAGGAAGGGGTTATCTCTGACTACTCTACACTGCACACTATATATTACTATCTGAAATGAACAATAATTTGAGTTGTATCTTGCTTTCAAAGGTGGCACTTCAATAGTGCACTACGATCTGGCAAGCTTTGTGTTGCTATTTACCGCAAAGGTCAAACAGCATCAGATTCAGATGATCATGATAGCTCCCCATTTATGATAAGGAAAGGAAAATTTAATGGAAGTATCTCAAGCTCCTGTTCTGCATTATCAACATCAAGTGGAATGAGACAATCATTGACAGATTGTGATTATGGTGATGATGAAGGAATGAAGTCTGATGCCTCAGCTGAGAGCAAAGTCAGCAGTTCCTCAATTGCAAACAAGGTTACCAGTAGATTTGAAATGTTTTAAATCTACTTATTGTTTACAGTATTGTTAAAATTCAGACTGTTTAGAGCTGATCATCTTCAATATATAAAGATGGCAAAAAATTATTGATAAAGATTTGATAAGCATTTGATCAAGTGATTGGGTGATCATTGAAGTGATTTCTTGGTTATCATATTTGCAGACATAGTTATTGAATAGATAGTTACTTGATGATTAACTTACATGGTACTTCGTAGCTTTATTCTTTGGATGAATTTTTCTTCTATTTAAGTATTAATGTTAGTTTCTTCATCCCTTGTACCTGTCATAAACAGAAGCGGACTGTTAAAAAGATGCACCTGCTGAATGACAAAAATGCTTGGGGTCTTGGTATACAAGTCACAGGTGGCAAAGATTCCATTGAAGAAGGGAATCATGGGATTTTCATATCACACATTATGGATGATGGTGCTGCTGCCAGGTTGGAAGCAAATTTTTGTAAAGTTGTTTGAAGCATTGTGCCATTGTCCCATGTAACTGTTTTTAGTTCTCTTAAGGGTGGAGAATTATATAGAAATAAAATTTTGAAGCAAAAAGAAGCCAAATTTTGTTGCTAGCTTTCTGTTATCAAAAAAATCAGGGAGCAGTGAATATTCTCACTACTTGCAATGGTCACAGTTTGTGAATCATTGCGTATATGATTGGAATAGAACCAGGATGCAGATGCATGTTGTACACAATGGGATCATTGTACAGGGAAGCCAGAACAATTATGAAGTAAGGAGGGGCCAACATGAGCAAAAAGGGCACCAACTGCCATAGGTGAGCAAAGTGATCGAAGAATTTGAGAGCTCCCAAGGCACCTCTTTTAGACATTTTTGTTGCCATCCCTTAGCAGAGATTTTCCATAATCCTACAAATAGCTGTCTGTTCCAATCAAATAGTGTTTATTTGATTAGCTTATTTGATGTTTCTTGTATGATATTAATGCTTTGGAAGCAAGCTATTGTGGCATCCCTTTCATTTCATTTTTTGTGTTCAGGGGATGACAGGCAAATTTACCCTGCAAAAAGATTCAAACCTGGCAAACACTGAAAAAGTGCCATCCTGGATGAACCATCCTAATACCCCCATAAAGGTTGTGCTCCTGAGTGTTTGCATAATTGGATTTGCTGCATCATCTAGTGTCTGTTGCTTTAATTATGCTTATTTCTTTGTAATACCCAATGTTTTGCAGTGCATTTTTATATTATTTTACTTAGAGATGGCCGTCTAAAAATTGGCGATGAGCTGTTATGGATAAATGGAAGACATCTGATAGGGCTTTCTCATGGGGAGGCAGTTGAACTGCTTTCATCAGCATCCTCATCATTGTCATCATCTGTTGTTCAGCTTGTTATAGCTAGAGATATAGTAAGTTACTTGCATTATGTCACTGTAGATGAAAAAAGAAATAATTAGGAAAAAGCATGTCAATTTTCATGGAAGTTTGCTACGTGTTTTATTGCATGAGGTATTATTGCATATCCATGGCTGTTTTTGTCCCAATGTGTTAGCAAATATTATAATAGTTACAAATCAAGCTTTAGCTACTAAAATCTAATAGCTATATCAAGTTATCATTTTACTGCATCACAGTGTCAGCAAGTATATTGATTGTTGATGAGGTTTTTCACCATCAATTTACAATCACTATCTCAACTGAAGAATGTTACAATCCACTTTTATGCACTTCAGGCGCAGTGAATTTATTGCTGCTTAGCTAATAAACATATTCAGGAGTGGATCCACCGGCGGGGGGGGCCATGATCCCCAAACGGCAATACTTCCTATGGCAAATTATAGTGTTTAGAAACTTCTCACATGAAAAATACAATGAAAGCCCCTAATGTCCAGCGCTGGATCTGCCCCTGGACGTATTCCCTTTTATGGAGGGCCTAAAGCCCTGTACATATCGGTCTATTTTGAACAAAGTATGATTGTGTTTTGCTTGTCATGTAAGGAAGAGGATGCTATTGGTTCACCGACCCCTGGATCTTCAGCAAATGATATGAGGAGAAGGAGACATAGATTTTCCACCTCCTCCCTTGAAGTAAGCACGTCAGATGAATCCGGTCGAAGATTTTATCGTAAGAAGGTAGGCAAGATTCTTGGTGATAATATCTTATAAGAGTTCGATGTTAATGTTGCATGCACATATATCGTTGTTGGGTCCAAAGTTTAGTGGATTCCAGACACTCTCATCACTATTTCTAGATATTTTTATAGTCTCTCGATGCACCTCAAATTGTTTCTTTTTTTGGCTATAAGTATATTCTTAAATGAGCATAATACCTTAGCCGTTTCTGCAACTTTGCTATCGATTTTTATTTTCTAAACTGTTTATCATCTCAACTTACTATTAAGTTTCGGAAGGACTTTGATGTATTACTACGTGGCAATTGTCTGCCGTGTCGTCGTATCGGTCTGATGATTGTCCTGAATTGTATAGCTTTTTGAATTTGTATCGGTAATTGTAGGCACGCCCAGTCTTCAACAATCCAATTGCAACAAATGGTCAATCAAGTCCAAGATCATTTATTGGAGAAAACAATAGGACATCTCTTCAATCACCGTCACAGAAACCAGATTTTTTACATGGCAGTGTTGTTGAACAGGAGCAATCAGACGATGCCTCAAGTATAATAGAAATAACGTTACGTAAAGATAACAATAGAAAAGGTCTAGGTTTCTCAATAGTTGGAGGCAGTGATGCTGGTGAAGGCCAGCTTGGTATTTACGTGAAAACCATTTTGCCAGGAGGGGCAGTATCCGAGGATGGCAGATTAAGAGTAGGTAAGGATATTCAAACTAATGCTATTATCATCGTGGTTCTGATGATGGTTCGCGTATTTATGAAGGTGCTTTGAAAGCAACTGATCAGAGTGACAAAAAATGATCCATTATAATGATTTTCATTGATTGCTGTGATGCACATTGATACCGGTGATATTGATTGCTGGTATGAATTTTGTTATAGCCATTGGGATTCTATTGATAATAATTGTTTTGGCAATAATGGAAATGATCATCTGAATGCTAATGATCAGTGGCGTAGAAGAGGGGGGCGCGGGGGTGCAGCCCCCCAGCTCTGTGAATTTTTCGAAGTAGAAACATAGAAGATTCAATATTCTGCTGTACAAAGCTATTTTAGATTCAAAGAGCTGTCGAGAAATCGTTAGGTTACAAGATATAGGGTATTAAAAATACGTTGTTTTTGGATGACATTATCGTTTTCTTATATAACTGTGTGGATTAACTTTAAAGTTTCTTATAAAGATACATACAAGAAAAGAGCCCCCCTAGCTATCAATAGAGCCCCCTAGCTATCGATTTACTTCTACACCACTGCTAATGGTGACAGTATTGGTGATTTTCATGGTGTTGATGGTGGTAGTGATGAGGATTATGATTATTATGAGAATGATGGTGGTGATTGGTTATAATGATTAGTGATTGAAGTGGTTTTGAAAAATGCGATGATAGCATTTGTTATCACAATGCAATTTGCAACGTTTGAATACCGGTACCCGTATTGAAATTTCGGATCCGTACTGATTTTTGCTAGCGTTTACACTGCATCGGATCCAAATCAGTACCCCGTTTACAATGGGAACTGAACATGAACAGTTGCACTCAAATACGAGGTTTGAGAGAGGCATGTAAAGGCATACGTTGATTATGTCGGGAAAAACAGCAGCGATTGAGAAAATTTGCTTTGAAGTAATGATTGAATTCAAATGTGGCTTCTGAATTGAATAATAGGTACAGGAAATATTGAAGCTGTCGGCACAAACTGACTTAGGTTTGTTCTTTTAGTTGATGCAGCTACTTTTATGCTGTCTTTTTGCAACAAATGTTAAAATATGAAAAGCCGGCACTGTATTTGCAAAATGTCTTGATAAAAGGTTTTAACTATCATGAAATTGGCCTAGAGATGGGAGATGTTATAGTATTCTATCGCATCTGTACCAGTTTTTATCGGATCCGGCCGTTTACTATGGACCTCAACTGGAACGGATCCAAACGGGCACACTTTGGAAAGCGATCCCAAACTGGTACGGATCCTGCAGGACCAGCGTAAACGATAAGCCTGTCTGTACCCGTACTAGTACCGAGCCGTTTATATCCGTTCCGGTGTAAACGGGGTCTTATTAGAAATGGAACGTTTCCAACTGTTAATCTCAATCAAGCAATAAATGGGAGGGTAAACATCGTGCTTTGTAGTTGTTCAGCTCCTCGTTCCCTTGGAAACAGCATTGGACGCAAAGCTCCAAACTTCAACAGCCGTTGTTTGAACTCATTAATCTTGTAAATGGAATAACGCCCTAACTTAGGTACGTAAAACAATTGATAATTGCCAAATGAACTTTGTATGTACTGCGTGATATCATCTGAGGAACGAGGAAGGCCAAATATTGTTTGCATTGTTTTGTTTAGTAAATCGTATTTGTTTTCCTTCTTTTGTTCGGATAAACAGTGGGCCATTTGTCTTTGGCAAGCAAGGAATGTTAGCTTGACAGTATGAGGTAAGTCACTCAGTTTACACCGCATCGATGGAATTTCACATGATGCAAAAATGCACGGACTCGTAATGCTTCTCAGGTAGTTTTCCTGCTCTGTAGAAGTAGAAGAGTATCTAGCTTTCATTCTAGGTCTGGCATTGACTCACAGGCTAAATTGGAAGAGGACTTGTGGATTGCTATTGGAAAGAAATTACTCTCGTTTTCATATGAGTACGAGGCTTGCTGAATTCCAAGATAACCAAGCTAAAAGATATTGTTCTCTCGCGTCATCTGACATTGTTCTAGTATTGATGTTGTGCTAAAGCATAGATTTCAATGGGACGAAAGGTGACCTTACGTAAAGTATATTGAACAATGTGATAAGGCCTACTTAGTGTTAGTACATACTGAGCTTTTGAAGTCTGAAATCGCACACAAATGCAACTTGACAGACATTAGATTTTGCCATATGTGAGTGTTATAATTCATTGGTTTATGTTCCTTCCGCTTTTCGAATCAGGTGATGAAATTGTGGAAGTGAATTCTCAGAACATAAGAGGATATAGTCACAATGAAGCAATTAGAATATTCAAGGTAGTGTTGTGTACTTTATCTTTTATCTTTATTGTTTCGTGGTAATTATTTTTCCAGTCTTCGTTTTATTAACTTTTGGTTTGTTTTCTTCAACTGTAGTAGCTTATGATGCCAGGTACCTCGATGTAAATTCACAAAGACAATACACATAAGCGTTGATGCTTGGGAGAGGGATGAGTATTATCCAAGTATTATCCTCCCATTCTTTTTCATGTTATTGCGTATCCCCTTCGGTCCACTTTCAGGGATCTTTTTGAGCTAGCGCAAAGTGTATCCTGGGTGATAGATGAATAGCGTGTCGTATCATATTCCGTCCAAAAAGTGTCACCTAGTACCACTATGGAAGAAATGAGTTGCAAGTATTGTGACAAGGATTCCAGTTTTGTAGCATTTGCCAAAGGTAAATATGAGCCGTCCAAATTACAGAAGGTAGAAAACAATGCCGAGTGGAACAGCTTGTTTACC
>WIPJ01000237.1:372241-392725 GCA_018155075.1 Cassiopea andromeda
ACACGATTGTGCATTGTGTACTATTTGTGGGGGGGGGGGCTTGTTTGCTTGATATTAGTAGGGGGTTTGACATTTTGCTAGACCTTAGGCGATTGTGGTACAGTTGTTTAGTAAAGACCATTTATCCCAATGCGTGCTCTATGCAGTATCTAGCAGAATTTCATTGCAGCTACTATGTTTTACTGTGCCGCAAATTTTAAATGTTACTCGGCGGTATTTTGACTCCATTCAGCAGGAAATTATCAAGAAACCACAACATACCAACCAAGTTGAGGCAGGCCTTCGTTGTTTTTATTTTTCAGATGATTGCATGTGTAGATGAACATACATTGCCAAAATTCGTATTCACCCAATAATGCTTTTGACAGGTGCACTTCACAACAATGCTAATCGTTTACTTGTCAAAAGCTAGGCTACAATGAATGCATGGTTATTTTAATAGCATCTCACCTCAGGATAGTTTAGCGTGATTTGGTTACCTTGGCAACCATAGGCCGACGGAATCTAGCGTATGCTAGGCTTTTGTTGTCTAGACGAGACTGGATATCAGGAAAATGGGCAGCTAGAAGCTGCTTTCGATGTTGATTTTAAATGCAGCGAAAAGGAACACTAATTTAATACTGGGCTTGTATAGTTTATTCTTCACTTCATGTAATTTTTCGATATCTCACAAAGCTTTAGAAATTTTAAATGGAACTCATTGTTGTGGTTATCAGTTAAATTGTAATGGATGATTATAGTGGCGATTGTATCAGTTATATTATAATGGAATGATTTTTAGATTTTCTTCAATGTTATTTCCTCATTATCCCTGTGTTAACACAAGAACAGCTTCATCTAAATACAATGACAACACGTGATCCTAGTTGCTTGTTTTTGTGGAATGTGCTTTACACATTATTTCCGTCCAAAGCATATTGGATTGAGATTTTTCATGGTTTTTTATTATGTTCAGTATGGCGAAGACGTGTATGAAATATATTTGTTGTAGTTGTACCGCTGAAGTGTAGTTTTTGAATTACTCTTATAGGCTGCTCATGGAATTGTTCAGTTACGAGTCAAGAGAGTGAAGCGGAGGCTTTCAAATGCATCCAAACAGTCCACCAGTAGGATGAGTGCCCCCGACATGCCATCCAATCCCGCATCTGATGATGGATACCATGTTTTTGATGTAGGCCTTGTGAAAGGTAAGTTCGTGTGTTTTTACGTCTTTGTCTATTGCTAAACATCAGGTGTATAGTGCTATAATTTTAGCAAGGGGGATCCAAAACAGAATATTGGAGGCAGCACCCTTTAAAATTGCGCAAAATTACTTCATTTGATTCCTCGATACTCCACTGAGCTCCTTGCTGTCCTAGATTATAGTAATGTTTTTTATGGAAAATATGTTAAAATGAGTGTGCAGTCCTTGAGCAGAGAAGAAAAATTAGTAAAGCATCTTCAAGAATTTGGCATTTAAAAGGGGACTGTGCCCCTTGAAACCTCGAGCAGCTTCATGAAGGGGGGATTGCATACCCTGGTTTCCCCAGTACTACAACCTTGTTGAACAAGGTTCATTATTTCGCTGGATTTCCAAAGAAGGTAAGAGCAGAATATGATATTATGTTGTGGCATTACACCTTGTGACAATTATTGTCAATAAGTACTGATTTAGCTGTTGTGGAGTATCTCAACAAAATATGGAATAAGGAGAGAACTATCCCTCTCTTCCCACCCTTGAGATGTGGTTTTACAATGCGGAAATTGACCTGGTTACATACGTCAGACAGAAAGAGCCGTTTGTGTTTGTAGCAACGTTCGTATTCAAAGTTGATTGTTGAAGGCTTTGCTCTACTGCTTAAATGGCTTGAAGAAAGATAATCCGTTAATTTTCCTCAAGACAAAAGAGGCTTCATATTTGGTTACATAGTTAACATCTAAAGTAACCTTTGGTCTCAACAGAGTTGTTTTGTAAAGGATTAAGAGATTGAAAATATTGCTAGACTATTGGGTAGTAGTGATTCGTTTCATGCTGGACACCAGAAAGAGCGCGCTGTTGGTAGCAGCAGCATTTTTAGTCTTTGATATCAAATTTGTGACTCCATTCTTCATTTCTGCCTTCCGTTGAAATATTTTTCATTACTATTAGAGAACCAAAAGAATTTGACCATTTCTTTTTTTAACTTCAATGCTACAATATGATCTTTCAGTATAGATTCTAGTGGGGGAAATTTCCCAACCAGCAGCCAAATTTCCCCACTAGATAGCGCATGATTTCCCACTAGTAAATACATTTAGATCCGTGTATCCCAACCTTTTTCTTAGTGTTTCCCTTTGGCTATAATATAATGAAAGCGACTCCCCCCAGGGACGCAATTTCAACAAATTTTTGGGGGGTGTCAGAGGTTGCACTGCGAACATTTTTGGTCTGTGACCTTGTTTTTTTAGTAACCATAGTTATAGTCCCGGGTCCAGTAAGTTGCCCTGCAGAAGTACATTGTACTACCGTTTTTTCCTTACGAAATGGCAAATTTTCAAGTTTGGGGTGAGCCACCCCCATACCCCCTATCCCCCTCACCAAATTGAACTGACTCCACGCAATATAGTGATATTTTCTTCATTACTTTTGTGATCGTTGATGGTAAATTCAAATCCCCACTTATAACGTTAAATTTCTTCCCCATTACATTTCTATTCGTGGGTATAGCAGCCCCTACCATGCCACTGGGTGCAACGGCCCTTTTCGTCCATCCATCGCCCGGGAGAGTTCCTGATAAGATTTCCTTATATTACACTTTCCAGTCTCAAATGAGCTGTCTAAGGTCGTTCATTATTATTCTACGGTCTGGACATTAGATGTTATGTACATGGCTAGAATCTTCGCAAAAATGCAATTTGACGCTTTAAGATTAAAATCGTTTTTATAGTCACCGCTGGCATTAACCTCGATCTATTATTTGCAGTTTCTTTTATCATGGCATGCATATGTACTCAACTGTTGTCTCATTTCAGCTGCAAATACTGGCCTTGGTATAGGGGTTGGTTGTTCAGGGAAGCGAGGCACAAGTAAATATGGTATCCTTGTGCATCATATTGCTGATGGATCTGTTGCTCAAAAGGATGGCAGGCTGAGGTTTCTGTTTTATTTATGTTTTAGTAATATAATAATTTTTGTATATTTATTTGCTTATTGAGCTTTGATTTTTCTAGTTTCATTTTGGCTTTCAATTATTTATTTCGGCATTATTCTCAGTCACTGGTTGGGCGATGGTTTTATGTCAATAGCTATATTTTCATATTTCGTAGGAAAGGGGATCATATTCTGGAGGTCAATTCTCGGAGTCTTTCACAAGCGACTCTTGATGAGGCCTATGGCATTCTTGGGAATCTACAACCCGGTAGTGTAGCGTTCAAAATAAAGCGAAAGAGGAGTAGTGCTATTTCGAGCAACAGAATATCAAACGAAAGTGCTAAGAAAGCCATACCTGATGCAGGGAATAGCTCACTATCAAAATGGGGAAATTCGCTTGATTTGAGGACGCCAGCTTCGCCAGAACCAGAGCAGTTAGCTGATTTAATGACTCCAGCAAGACATTTAGCAGGTATTTTAAACTGTTTCTATTAAAATTAAAGAAGTGTTCTACAAGCTAGCTATGAGCTAGTGCCTTGAGTAAATAATTGTGAGTAAGCTGTGTCACCTTCTAGAATGTAATGTATTGTATCTAGCATATTGAAGAATTATATTTGAGCTCATGAAGGGGTTTTGCCAATTATAGAAGAGACCAATGTTTTTTATTCTTGGGAACTAAATGCAGTTATCTGCACAAAGCCAATTCAAAAGTTTCTTTATCTCATATCTTTTTGCATTAAGCCTTCATTCAGCCATCATCACGTGTCAGTGTTTCATTATTTTGTTTTAGCTCCAAAGCGGAAGAATAGTCTGAAATCAGAAATTTCCACGTGTGGCTCAGAAGGCTCGGATAATGCTTATGATGTAAGGGTATTTTCTATTGGAAATTTTGCTCTTACAATTTCAGAATTTTGTGCTACTAATCGAAGTATATTCTGCTGATATCAGCTGGCAGCCGTAAATACACTGCAAAATTCTCTTGGGCGCAAGTAATCCACCGAAACACAATTTAAGGTACACGTGGTTGAGAAAGGTAACCACCCTTTTGAGAGTGTTTAATTTAACCGTGAGCCATTCACTTTATGGTGCATGCTTTTTAGAGGGAATGGATGAATGTGAGTAAGTAGTGAGGTGACTATTTTGTGATTTAGGTATGTGAACGTCAAGGAATAGTAGATAAGGGCGCAAAATGGTGTAAACAATATCAATATTTGGTCGAGAGCTAACTCGATCTATGCCAGGTTGTTTGCAGTTGTCTTCAATTAGTGTATTTTAAATATTTGACTATTCAATACTAATTTTTTGGCATTTAGTTTTGAATAAACTTTGGACCATATTGTCATGTCGCCATTTGAAGTGTCTCAGTTACAAGTGCTGAGAAGAAGTCCGAAATCTTAATTTCCGATTGCAAATTATTTTGCAGGATGCAATGTCATTTGCTTCATTCGTCAGTCAATCTAAACTACCTTCAGCCGTGCGAGTTCGTGTGGCTTCAATGAGTGATCCAGACATTCTTGATCAAGCGTACAAATCAACGACTGCGGACCATCATGCTACACCATCAAATATTGATGGTTGGACGAGCATTGCTCCTCCACCAGTTTTCTCTTACAGTAATGATGGTGATGATGGGAATAAGGAAGATATGGTACAAACTTTCAATGGGCCGGTAAACTCGTCAAAGTTGATGGGGAAATACCATGATTCTGGAAAAGCCGTGGAAGTTCTTCACATTAATAAGAATAAATCTATCACAGGTAAAGGTTTATTCACTAATGGTAGTTCTGTCTTTAGAATTATGTAGTTCATTTTGGGCTATTTTGTCGTTTACAAAAAATAATCTGTTTTAATCACAGTACCGTATTTATATGAAAGTTTTGGAAAAAGTTAATGTTGTACTTTTTAAAAATTCGGCATTTACAAATATGAATGATATGTCATTTTGAACTTGTACCATCAGGATTCTTAGGCATATTACTTTTTGTCCTGGCCGGACCATTAGCTAGCATGTTACGCTAAGCTTTCTTGTGTCTGATGTCCTTTCTAGGTTCTCTTGGGATGGGTGTCAGTGTTGAGAAACGAACTGATACTGACATTACAGGTCGAGTCTATGTCAAGACAATTTTACCGGGCGGTGCAGCGGAATTGGCATCGGGTGGAAGCAGTGGCATCCAAGAAGGAGATGAGGTATTAGAGGTGAATGGAAGTCAGTTGAGTGGATTATCACAAGAAGAAGTGGTGAAATTGTTTAAAGAGATGCCTTCGCAATGTGAAATTGTTGTTAGAAGGGCTGTCAGTGTTGAAACATCACACCATATTTCAATTCAACCAGTATCCATAGTCCCATCCCCAACGCAGAGGAAGAAAGAGCAAGCTAGTATCCAAGTAACTATTGACAAATCACAAGCTCCCACAAATACATCTTCGTATGAGGTGCCCAATATCATAAGCGAGTCTTCTAAGTCACCAGCAATGCCCTACATAAGGCGACGTAGCGTCATCCCAGGAATTAGTATAGAAGAGGATTCTCTATTAGCGCGCTCAAACCGAATGAAACTCGCAAAGTTGAGCGAATCATTTAAGGACTCTACTGAATCAAACCCCGATGACATGAAATTATTGATTAAAACTGTAGAAAATATGGTGGACTCCGAATGCGCTAAGGACCCACTACAGACTTCAATGGGTTCAGACAAAACCCGTGAAAATGTTGAAAAGAGTACCAGCATTGATAAAGGGGCAGTTAATGCCACTAGTGCAACACTAGAAATAGATTCAGCACCATCACGGAGCAATCTAATGCCGTTAGCGTGTGATATACCTGAAGGACTGAATGCACATCTGATAGAACTTGAAAAGAAAGAGCGAGCATCTCTTGGAATCAGTCTTGTATCTAGCCATGATAATTGTGCAGGCTTCTTTCAAGTAAGGTTTCATTTTGTAATTTTCTCCTTTTATCAAAGTGATTTCTCATGTTTTTGGGACTAGAACTACTTAAGTGGATGGTCACTTGGGAGCACTGTTTTTTGTACACTTATTTCATGTTTTTACTTTTCTCGATGGTATTAGCATGGATTATTTTAGGCTTGTAGAAATACACAACTGGTAACATGGCTGATTTGTAAGTTTTTTGCTTTTTGACAGGTTCGTCGAATTATGCCAGGTAGTGTTGCTGAAGCTGATGGGCGCGTTCAGGTGGGAGATTATATCTATTCTGTCAATGGAAACGTCATGAAAGACCTCAGTCACCCAGCTGCTTTGCAGATTCTAAAGCGGTCTGGCACAACAGTTAAGATTGTTGTTTTCAGAGATAAGGAAAAAGATCTGCTCTTAGAACAAGAACAGCAAGCAAAGAAACAGAACTTGAAACAAGGTGAAGTTCCACGCGAACGTCCAAATCAGCGGCCACCGCCCTTAATGAAACGGGACTCACGTGATGCTATTATACCTGGATCCATTCGAGGAGATGGTAAATACTATCCGAGTTCGTATCGGCCTTCACTCGTCCGTCATAGCACAATCGAATCTATTAATAGTGAAGCTGCTTCATCGATGGGTATTCCGCATTTAGAAGAAGGAGGAATGGATGTTGCACCAAGAGTACGAAAACTGGACTTAGTGCACAGGGCTGGATCCCCACTTGGATCTGTTATGGAGGAGACTGCCGCACATAAGCTGAGGAGAATGACCTCATTGGAAATTGAAGAACAGAAAGCTGTACTACAAAACACAAGGAACAGAATGAATGCTGTTCCTGAGACATTGAAAGACTTTAATGAGAATGAAACTCATATGGGAAATGATAGGACTAGACGAAGATACTCGTCCATTGGTTACAATGATGAAGAGAGCAGTGATATAGAAGACAATCATGCACCAGCTTATAATACCTCATTATTGACATTTGGACAGAGATCAGAAGTACAGCCATTTGTTATCGAATATCAGCGAATGTTCAAAAGCCTGGGAATCAAGGTGATGCTTGACGAGGATGAACAGGTCATGATAACTGAAATTTCACCTACAGGCCTTGTAGGAAAGGATGGAAATATCAGGTTAGACTTTTCTGTTGATAATATAGATTACAAAGGACCCTTTGATTTCTCAATTACCTTTTTGGTAAGGTGATAATGAATGATCAGTTAGCATATCAATCAATCATTCCATCCATCAATCTATTACGCAACTACAAATTTCAAGGAGGGAATTGTTTGATTGTTATCATTTATTAGTATTTATTATCTAAAATAATCATTACCTATTAATATTTATTGTAAATAATAAATACTAATAAATGATAACCAATGATACATGATAATCTACAATAATTATTACCTATTGAGAGCAACCGTGGCCTAGCGGTAATGCACTCGACTCAGACCAACATGGTTTTGGGTTTGAGGCCCACCGCAGGCCATTGGTGACGTCAGGAAGGGCATCCGGTCCTAAATACTCGTTCTAGAACTAAAGTCCTCTCAGAGGCACCCTCCTAGCTCCAAGGAATTGGGGGAAACGGAGGTAAAATCGAGTATAATAATTATTACCTATTATTGTTGTTGGTATTTTTGTCAATAGTTAGAGGAAAATTATTGTTATAAAACGGTAGCACCTTTTTTTGGTGAGCCAGATAAGTGAGCCTGATCCCAGATACAGCGTTTTTTCATAAAAATGCTATTACTTGGTCCTGGTGTGGTCGTATCTTTCTATTGAATATTTAGGAGTATTTAGAAGAGTGTTAAGCTTTCAAAAAGAGCCACCCTTCATTCATGCTTCTGTTTAGTTTATTTGAGAAAACTAAAATTAATAATATTCACGGTGAGCTGTTATTTTCCAAACTTTTTAATTTACAGAACTGGTGATATATTGTTATCAGTAAATGGAGATGAAGTGAACGGAAAACCGATATCAAAAGTTCAAGAGATGATCCATTCTGTGCCAAGAGGGAACATTCAACTGATTGCAAAATCTTCAAAAATTAATGATGAGATTCTTCGACGGAAGAGTAGTGCTCAGTTTGTAAATATGCGTCAAAACATCATTCATGCAAAGCAAAATGCTGATGAGTTTGCCAGCCCCAATTCTCCACCTCCTCCTGAAAGTATTTTCTCTACAGGGAGTGACTCTCAAGTCGTTTCACCGCCCCCACCACCCGTTTTTGATGAATCTACTTTTTCTCATAATGAACATAGAAACTTTAGATATTTTCATCAAGCTCCTTCAGATCCAATGAACAGAGCAAGTTTCCGTGATGACGTGAGTGATCTAGGTAATCTACCAGGCCCTCCTCCACCTCCCAAATTATCTCTGAATGGACAAGTAGGCCCTTTGGATGGATCGTCCAAAAGTACAGTTAGTCCAACTCTTGTTTTCAATGGATTACAAGAGGAGGATTCTGATAATGATAGCATTTTCACAGCGTTACCCCCTCCACCTCCAAAACCACAGGTTCAATCTTCAAAGTACATCAACACACATGAGACCTCCAAGTTTGGAAATTATCAATCTACGAATTCAGATAGAAGTTCCAGTCATGATTCAGAGGCTACAATTCGAGCTCGGCGTAGTCTGTCCGGATCTGCGTCTTCTGGAAGCGAAACGAGTTTAGTACCACCTCCCAGCAGAATTACGAATTTGAATCTATCACTAGTTAAAGAACAGGTCATTGTTACGGAGAGTAGCGATGAATTGATGCAAGCCAATGCATATGAATCAGTAGATTTTATTTGTTCCAAGAATAACAATTATAGTATCAATGTTGATGTAAAGAACTCTGAAAATTCAATTCCTGATTATCCAAATACTTCATCATTTGACGATGCCACTGATGAGGTTCCGCAGCCCGTAGAAACCCGGGGGGCACCAGAAGGTGCACCGTCACGGTCAGCTTCTTTTAGAAGTAACAATGGTAGTATATCTTCAGCTTTGGATTTTCTTGATTCAACTCTCCTACCTCATACAGACAATGCAGATTTTCCAGAGGAAGGGCCAGTTAACTCACGATTGCTTTCTCCACCAATTTGGAATACAGCACCAGATGATTCGAGTAGAGATATCGAAGATGATCCTATGCAGTCATCGTTATCAAGCACAAAACCCTATGGATCATACACTGACCTCACAAAAGACACACCAACTCATATTCCTATAATTATGGGAGATCATATAGATGCAGAGAAATCTATTGGGAAAAAGAATGGTATTTTTACGAAGCTGAGGAAAAGATTCCTTTCATCAAATAAAAGCAAGTTAGACAGTTCAGTTACAAGAGACTCGAAGGGTAGGGAAATTGTGCATTTTACGCATGAGAAAGTAAAAACAATAAATCCCGGAGATTTTGCTCAGGAAGGAGAAATAAAGCGAGCACCCTCGTTTGATGAGCAGTCATTGAGAATGATTGATGATCCTATTGACACAGCCCAATTAGAAATAACTACGGCCAATGCAAGTCGATGGTCATTGGCATCTCCTCCTTCAGGGTGGCAAGGTACGGAAGCATCTAAGAGTGCACAATTTAAGTCTTCAAATGCCCGTGGTAAAGGTGTATCACTCGAATCTGGGATTGATAAAATTGCTAATTCTAACTATGAAGCATTTAGTCGAGAAATTGGATCGAATGAACCACCGTCAAAAGGAAATCGTCGCCGTTCATCTGCTACGGCCAGGCGGATGTCAAAAACATCACCACCACAAAGTCCAGCACCGCCACCACCTGCTAATGATGGTATAGATGAAAAAGATGGTAGGCGGTCAAGGACCTCATCATTAACATCAAAGCTATCGAGTTCTTTGGGCGATCTGACACGGCGGTTTCACAGGTCTGATTCCGAACGCTCAGTTCGACCTCGCAGCAGTAGCCATGATGGTAAATCAGTAGAAGAGCCACTCGTACCGAAGAAACCATCTTTAAAGAAGAAACCCTCCTCTCCTCTCCTTAATAGACTTAGAAGTATTGGTCGGTCTAGTAAGCCTGGGAGCCCAGCAAATTCTAAGAAAAATCTTGAAGCAAGGAAAGAATCTTACATGGTCGACAAATACGGCTCTGCCAGCAGTTCAAGTACCTTCTCAGGTTTTGAGGAAGCAATGGCAGGCACAACTATGGAATCAGTGGCTCGACGTAAACAAGCTACAAAGGAATCATTACTGAAGTTTGATTTCCCACCTCCCCCTGCTACTGAGGACTCAAGTGGCGACACTTCATCAGACCTAAGCAGCAAGAAAACACTTGAAGATGTTTATAGCCCACGTGAAAAAGATCGGAAGAGCTCAAAGCGTTTCAGCGCTGTGGTGGAAGAAAAGGAAGCTGAGCAAAATATGGATAGAAAATCAGCTCGGGCGCCATCTTTCGTTAGCAATGGGCCTACAAGTGAAGACTGGGGCTCGGATTTCTCAGATGGTGAATCAGTCAGAGTTGATATTCCATCTCAAAGTGACTTGAATGACCCCAAGCTTCAGCCATTTAGTGTACCTTTGAATGAAATTTCACCTGATTTCAGATTGAGAACCCGTACAACGCCACACAGTAGTGCTATGAAAAAAGGGTCGTCTGATTCCCCTAGGACCTTTGGACGTGAAGGAAAAAGCACTGATTTATCGGAATTGAAAATGGACAATAAAGTTATGAATGGTAGTGATCTCAATGTATCAACCCCAAGTCCACAACCATTTAGAAGAAGTAGTAGTCTTGAGCTAAAACGAAACAAGGGCAAAGATGTTCACAGGCATGAGGTAAACACCCCTGTCAAGTTAAAATCCCCACTATTCAACATCTTCAGTAGAAAAGATGCTAAGCCAGAGAAAAAAACCAAGGATAAAGGATCACGGCTTTCTGGTTTGTTTCACAGTAAAAAGCCTCAGTCAAGAAATCCAATCGCCTTTGAAAAAGGAATAGTCGATGCCCAGTCTCCAGTTAGCAAACAGCGAGGTGCCTATGGTGCGGTACCAGAAATGAGAATTGAAGATGAAGAGAAGGTGTATGAGCAAGTTGAGAACAGTAGAAAATCTATACAAGATAATTCAATCCAGTTAGTTGGACAACCACAGACCATAGATGCGCAAGGTGAACATTGCAGTATTACTCTTCTTTCCTCTAGTTTTACTGTCCATGTCATCCCTATTATCCAGTGGTTTAGAAGTAAATCGATAGCTAAGCTGGCTCTATTGATAGCTAGGGGGGATCTTCTCTTGTATGTATCCTTATAAGAAACTCTGGAGTTAATCCATGCAGTTATATAAGAAATCGATAATGTCTTCCAGTAAACAACGTATTTTTAATACCTTATATTTTGTGAACTAACAGTTTCTCGACAGCTTTTTAAATCTAAAATAGCCGTTTAGAACAGAATAATCATTCTTCTATGCTCTTATCTCCAAAACATTTACAGTGTTTATGGGGCTGTGCCCCCCAGGTCCCCTTCTTCTACATCACTGCTATTATCATGCACCAGTAAGAGCTTGATGTAAAGCAAAATTTCGATTGTATGACCTAAATTTAAGCTATACTTAGATATTAGGGCCAACAATCCACACAGCACGCCAATTGACATTCTTTTTTGAAATGGATGCCTTTCGCAGAAGAATATTTTCATGGTTGTTGAAAAAAGTAGTCGTCTGTATTAAGCTTGCAGCAGATCTCATATTTATAGTTCCTTGGATCTGATACTGATTGCTATTATTATTATTATCATTGTAACGAAACGCAAAGGGAGTATATTGCTACGATATTCTTCCAGGAGTAGAGATATCTGACATACAGCTGAAGTCAATGCAAGAAGATCAATTAGCTGCTGACCCTGCTGACGTTAATGAGAATTTGTCCAGCATTAAAAAGACAAGTCCGATAGACGATTTTATTGATAGGAATATAAAAAACCCTGTTCCTAAACCACCACGAAGTATCGATCTTGATCAGCTTGAGCACCCGAAGGAATACATGAATTTGGGAGAATACCGAGCCGAATCTGGTATCAGTGATAGCCCTACAACTTCAGAACCAGCAGCAGATTTTGATATTGATCTCATGGATCGTCTGGGTACATTTGCATCAGCTATGGATGAGGACGATGATGAGGAGCTACGTCCGCTCCCTCCAATACCAGACGAAAAGGAGGCTGATGATGAAGTAGATGGGAAAATACTGAGTGCAAGTGAAATTGACGAACTGTATGCCACAGTTGATAAAGCAATGCGATCTAATTTGAAAGAGGATGGAGGAGGTTCTGTGAGAGGTGATGACCCATGTGAGACTGAGAATAATTCCCAAGAAGATTCTGAAACAGAAAGACCTCAGCTCGAACGATATACTAGCAAAGATGTATCAAACCTGGAAGAGGGTAAATTTAGAATACAGGTAATGTGTTGCAAGTTTTGCATGTATGTGTTTCTTGAACTGGTCTAGCAACAGTTTAAGTATTTTTGAGTTCTGTTGAAGTCATGTGGAAGAGAGCAAGAGGGGCTTGCAATGTATTGCTCTTTCTAAGCAAACATGATTATAGTTAGATGTCATAGGGGTTTTTTATTAGAAGCACTATTCATAGGGAATTTCGAAGACTCTCTGCTTTGTCGAAGTATTCAAATTGGCTTATAGCTCCAATATTTTTTATATTGGAGCTATACCTTATATTTTTTTAGCTGAATGTTTATATTTTATTGAAGCTTGTAAGAGAGGCCGGTTGTCCCCTTGGAATAACAATTGTTGGTGGTAGTGATACTCCCATAGGAGTGTTATTGGTATCAAATTTGCAAAAGGAGTCAGCTGCTGGAAAATCTAATCAAGTTCGACCTGGTGACCAGTTATTAGAAGTTAATAAGCGGGATTTGACAGGTAATTGAATTATAAGATTGCACTCTTTTCTTGTTTTTTGCCATTAGATATTCTCAATATTGTTGGAACTCTAGAACTTTGTCCTTAGGTTTGAATTAGAAATGACATAATGCTTAGTTATCATAACATTATGCATTGCTTAATTATGATTATACGGTATATAGAAATTTCGTATGTAACTGTATAAAAAAAGGTAGAACTCGTAGTTGAGAGAGTAGGAGACAAATCATCGTTGTAGAGAGAATATTGTTTGTAGACTTGAGTGATAAACATATAAACAGCACGTGGTTTCTATGCCACGTTCCACAACAAAGAAAATACTGGACATGATAACGGCCTGATGGATGCAGTTCTATAGTTGAGAATCTTTCAGTGTCACGGGGATTAGGGGGCTTATTCCCCACAATATTACCATTATGTAGGTAGAGCAGCATAGCTGATAGCATTATCAAGTGTTGGCAAGTCAGTGCAGTATTATAAACTTAAAATTTTGGTTTTCTGTATTGAAGCACCCAATCTCTATAACTTCTAGGCACTACCATAGATAGCTATTTGTAGCCCCCCTCCTCCCCCCTCCCAACAGGAGTAGATATATATTTTGTTTTTAGTTACAAATCAAAAGCATGCTAGTGGGCTGGAGATTTTACTCTATATTCGTCTTCTGCATGTTTCAAGAATGAGAGAAAATGTAGAAGAGCATTATAGATGACTATATGAAGGAAAGGCAATTGTTGTAGGGAGCATTTATGCTCTAAAAATAACAATTCAGGACTTGCAGATATCGTCAGTTGCTGTCAATTCCTCAGCGTAAAAATATGAAATAACATATTAATACAAATTGAATGTAAAAGGTAATTGATAAAGCTCATTGTTTCTTAAGACCTTTACTTTGTAGAAATGGGCTCAAAGTTTAAATTATATCTGCATATTTGATCGCTTAGCACAGTGGTCGGGAACATTTTTGACTGAGGAAGCCATGGAAGCCTCCTATTTAGAAATGGCTTTCCATGAGAGCCATACAATGGGGGCATTGATGTCTCATGGGACCACAAAATCTTCTAATTCGACACAAACTTTGCAATTCGGGATATATAATAATTGAAGATGACACAAGTGGTAACTTTGGAAGGCCTTTTGGGGGTATTCGCTGTTTTTGCAATGTTTTGAAGAAAGTCTTTTAAGATTTGTCTGCAAGGTAGAGAGCCAGGTGCAGTGTTGAAAAGAGCCACATTTGGCTCTCGAGCCATAGGTTCCGGATCGCTAGTTTAGCACCTTGTTATTTCATTATCATATTTTATTTTTTTGCCAGACTTAGTTAATATAATATATTCACTTAAGTTCTTTCTTATGTATGTCCCATTTCTCTACATACAGGCTCCACGCATGTTGAAGCTCTGCAATGCTTGAAAAACACCCCACCATTGGTTGAACTTGTTCTGCAAAGATCTAAAGATGGCAACGAATCCTTATTATCCAAAGCCGCCAAGCCTGCCTTGTCGAAGGCCGCATCAATGAATGGATCATCAGGCGATGAGACTGAGAAAGAGGTTATTCTTGTGAAGCCTTCACAAGCTCTTGATAAGAATAATGCTGAAAGGGAGGATTCAAACCTTACTTTGAAAAGTCGTCATAATGGCAAGGTTAGTCGCCCAAAAACTGTTGGTGGCTTCTCAACATTCCAGAAGAACGTAGATGATGAGCTGTCAAGTAAGAAGCAGGAAAAAGGCTCTGCAACAAGGAGGGATGCTGCAGTAGAGGATGAAGAAAAGTTTGTGTGGGACACTATTGAAATTGGTCTAGAGAAGAGTAGTGGGAAAGGTCTTGGTATTGGTGTCACAGGTGGGCCCAAAAGTAGAATTGCAGATGGAATGACGGTAGGCTTTTTTGAATAAGTTTTCATGCTCTCGTAAGTTCTACAGATTTCGATTTGCTATGATGATACAGAATCAGTACTTCATAGTATATTGATCATGTTACCGAGGATTTTATGGGGCTCGATTTTCCAGTGCTGTATGCTTGATAATTTTGGAAGTATCATCATCATCATCATCATCATCATCATCGTCATCATCATCATCATCATCATCATTATTTATACAAGAATACCTCTTCAGCTATAAACCAGATATAATGTTTCTATGTGTTAATCAAGTGAGAAGCAAAATTTTAATAAATAGAAGTTTGCATATTTAGCAAACCTAAAACATTTTACTGAGAGGTTATCGGTTTGCATTACACACTAGAAGCAGGTTGGTTGTAGGGCTTGGATCAGTTTGTAGGGTGTCTCATAATTATCTTTTATTAGAGTGCTTCATTAGATAGCTGGATAGCACACAAGAACCTTTATGTTCACTTCTCTTTTGCGCTGAATCTTTGAAAATCAGGAATTGTTTTCTAGCTCTTCAAATACACCTTGAATACATATGCGTAATTCATTGTAAGTTTTAAATTGCTTCCAATAGTTTTCCTATGTAAATGCCAATTCTGGTTATTTTAGGTTCGCAAACTCGTACCTGGAAGTATCGCCGGCGATGATGGTCGTTTGCAGAAAGGAGATAAAATATTGTCAGTGAATGGCAAGGAGTTGAAGGGCTTAACTCAAGGAGAGGCGTTGAATTTACTGAAGAACTTTACAGCCACGGTGAACCTGATTATTCAACGAAAACGAACCTATGAGCATCCGCGTAGCTATACTACGTCAGCTGTGAATCTGAGACCACCAAGCCCGTTGCTTTTAGCGGCAATGAGATCGCCTGTAGTACCTGATAAAAATCTTCCGGCAACGAAAAGTTTCTCTAATTTCATAGATCGAAGAGTAAAAGGCAAAAAGAACACGTTAGATATTGGATCGACAAGTTTTGACCTGACTGTTGGTGATGGAATAAGAAATTCTATGTATGGAGACACTTGTGAACAAGAAAATGGAGAGAGCAATCTATAGATTAGTGGTTCTTCTCTCTTGAAGCTGCTGCAGTTCTAAAGTAATGTCTCCCATGCTCCATAAAGCATTTCAGTTCTTTGGAATGGACATTCTCGTATTATGCAAGGATATACTTGTATAGAAGCAAGTATATCGCTGTGGACCTACTTGTCCCTATGCCTAAGCATTATTCGAGAGAATAGGACGGCCCCTTTATGCCTTTGATTATGCTAGTCCAGTGGAGTACATTGTCTCTGTCATCATACAACCAATTAAGACATAAACAACATACAGCCAATTCTTTAAGAATAAATGTAAGCACAAGACTGTATCCCAAATGTTTACATGTCAAGTCGTGGAGACTTTTGTTATATGTTATGCTTGGAGTCAATGACTAGTAATCCTTACACAGAAGAAGATCTTTAAATTTGCTTTATCCGTTACTAAGATGCAAGCTAATAATTGTCCAGAAGGATCGATGTTATGCTACTGAAGCAATGTGGGCCTTATAAGACATTTTAGATCATGTTTTCCACTTTTCTGAAAATTATGGCAGCGAAGAAGTTACTTCCAAGTTCATGAAATGTCTTTAGTTAAATTTAGCCGAGGCCAGATGTTACCATTTGCATCATGTGGTAACTCTGGCGCTTGCAGTTTTATAGTCATGCATCATGCACATTTTTCGTCGTTTTGCCCCAACTTGTTCCAGATTGCATCACTTTTAGTCTTTTTGGAAGCACTTGGGAGAAAGCCTTTTTAGAATTGCCATAAAAGTTGTTCGTTTTTTGGTTCCCTGTGGTTGATTATGTTGTGGTTGTTTTAGGGTATAGAAGATCCTTTCTGTTCAACACATCTTTCCGCAATGACGTGAATTTGATATACATCATCTGAAATTTCGTCTTGATATACGCTACTTTCAATACCCTGTTGTATAGATGGATTTATTATTTCATCGCACAAGATTAACAACTGTTTGAAGAGCGGAGTCAAATATCATGTAGGATTAACTTTAGCTTGTAAGCCAAGCACTAAATTTAATTGCAGAGCATGGATGGCGCTAGGAGAGGGCTAGGTTACTATAGCCCCCCCCCCGTTTAAGCATGCTAGCTACCCGTTGGACGTTGAAAAACTACTCTTCGGAGATTTTTTCATTTACGTACCCTGCTAACCGTATTTTAGTCCCTTTCGTCGGAAGAGTCAGTTCCCCGTCGGAAAATTCCTGCCGCCACCCCTGTTGCAGAATCATCAGAACTATTGATCAGAAGATTAAAGTAGTAATTTACTCCCCTTCCGTCTTCTAATTTGTCTATTTGCATATAGACGACACGATTCAGTATAGCTGTGTTGGCCAATGATATGCAGTTATGCTCAACCAGGAGGATGGAAAGCATTCCCAATTACCTTTCTGAAGAAGGGTGCTAGACGCCCTTACTGGTGACATCGGGCTAAGATAAGGGATTGGCGCTTTTATGAAATAAGAACTGAAGATTTTTAACTCGTTTGCGAAGTTCTCTATGATTTACATTGACATGAACATGCTTATAATTACGCTCCAAAGCGTATATGTTATGCAGCAGACTCAAAATAACTTAATTACGAGACATGTTGCTTGATTCTAGGTGAGGAAAGCAGATTTTGAATAGAATCCATTCTCTCCTATATTGCAAATGAATAGCAAAATCTGAAATTTCTTCTGTTTACAGTATTCATGATATAGAGTTATTACCAGAATTTTTATTGATGTATGTTCATTATTGATACACTGTTGTACATTGCTACTTTTATATATGTTATATAGTTAGCTTTTACATAGAAAATTATAGCATTGAATGAAATTCCTTATACATCGCAACATGAATTGATTATTGCTCATGCTTGCTGCGCCATATTTTGTTCGAGCTTTCACGTTGCTGCGTAACTATCTAGAAAATATTGCTCATATGAAGGGCTTCTCTAAGTTGGAATGGGTAGCTAATTTTCCCGTCGAGATATTGCATCAGTTTTTTAATGATTACAACGCGAAACTTCGCAATTAGCTGAGAGGAGCCGCACAACGATTTTGAAAGGGCATGGCCCAAGCTAAAGTTAAATCAGTTTTTCAGGATTAGTCCATGCAACAAATAGCTTGCAGGTTTCCATGGTATTTCATGTATGAAGTATAAGACTATATTCTCAAACTATTTGAATTTTAGCGCATTTTCACAAGGCTTGGTTAGATGGCAACACTGCCTGCTGTTGAGAACATATTCTAGTGTGAAGATGGTAGGGGAGTCAGGGGACGAAGCACCATATAAAATTTTTTGATAATTACGCTCCTTAGATCTCAGACAAACGCCCTGCTACCTTACAAGACATGATCTTTTTGCATCAACAACAGCACATTAAATCATCGATTTGAGAAGGATAAACCCCTATTACAGAGACTGTATATTTTGGTATAAGGAAGTGGTTTCTAAGAAGCGAGTGCTCGACTATTCCAAAAGTTAAGAAATTTTCATACTTCATTCATGAGACAAATTAATAAAGTGTATAGGCTCAAATGCGTTCCAGTTGTTCAAAATTCCCATTAACCATGTATGAACATGTATCAAATGATATTCGTTTAATTTAGGCTCCTCTTCAACAATCTGCCTTGTTTTACTTACTAAGATCTACAAATATTTTGGGTGTAAAAAACAAATTTTTTACTCTCCGCTAACGTACTTGCGCAAAATGTAGAAACTTGAAAATCTCCTGTTATGAAAGTCATAAGTTTCACTAAATGGCTGAGATTGAAGACCTAAGTATAAGTAGGCCTAAGCACGAATTGAAACTACTGCATTATTCTTTTCTGTTTTGCTGTCGGGAATCTTCCACTGACACAATGAGCCGATAGGTAACTAGAGAACTGTATACTTAACATAACCTTAAGTGCCGGATTCGTACCACACCTTACTACAACGCTGTAGTCAACTGAAAGCTCAATATTTATCTCAACAACAGTATATATTATTTTAACTACAAGCTACTGTTACGATATCTAAAATAATCTACTGCATGAATACTAGGACTTACGGGTACTAATTAGTGGGGGTAGCTAAAATTGTATATAGTACTTCTAAATACCTCAATGAATATGTTACTTCTAGTAATACTACTTGGGGCTGTGTACGCTCCTATTTGCACACAGATATCAAAAGTGGACACTATTTAGCTACTTGCAATACGAATGACTACACTACACGAATAATACAAAATTATCGATATAAATGTGAATATATATACGCTTTTGCTCTAATAAGGATAAAGTCCTTTTACGTGTCCACTGACCAGCGTAGGATGATTATTATGATGACCCCAATTAGGCCTCAATCTGTAACTACTCACTTGAGCACCCTTATGCAAATATGAAAGGGACTCACGTACAGTACGATGACTTTCTGGCCCCTTGCCTTTGTCTTTGTTTTACGGCTGTTCGTCTCTATCTCGGAACACCTTTAACCAGAGTGACAGTCACTCTACAAACTAGAGCGCTTCTCCCTCTCACGCACACACTAATGCATCTGTTGGCTTCAATGATTACAGAACTTTCATTTCCTTTTCGTTATGTTAATTTACATAGGCTCTCTGTGACCCATGGCATTAGCTCGAACTGAAACAATCGTATGGCACTGGCACTGCAGTCTTTTATCAGTGCCTTTCTTCCTAATCATTTGCAAACAGACTAGTGCATGGCCGGGCCTGGTTAATGAGACGATGCCATGGTACACAGATTGCTTTGTTGTTGTTGTTTTTTGTATTGAGGCATGTTAAAAGAATTGTAAATGCCGTTCGTAGCCAGAACCAGATGACTTTATGTCTATTTCTGCTATGAACGGCATAGAAAATTACAAATGTAAAATTGTGTTTGTGTCCATGATAAAAAAAAATTACAGAACTGGGAACAATAAGCGTTAACCTGAGTACAATCTAGAGGCCATGATCACAAAATTGAGGCTTGGTTACTTAGCACACATGCTTAGGAAGTCAACTTCTATGGAAAACAATATTATGATAGGAAAGATAGAAGGTACTCAGAGAAAGGGTAGACCCCGAAACAAATGGATGGATGGTGTGAAGGAAGCAGTCAGGATCAAGCTTGGACAGTTGAAAGAAGAAGTCAAAGATCGGGAACTCTGGAGAAAAGTGATTATGGAAGTCACCAGGAACCGCACGCGGTTCGATGGAACTTGACGATGATGATGAGTGTAAATTATTACAGAGGACCAAAGAACTGCGCATGTAGGCATAGAAACAAGGCAAAGACAAAAACTTCTTGAACACCATTGACTACTGACCATCGGAATTACTTTCTCATTCTAAAAGCTTTTCTTGATTAAGGTTCATCTATACTTAAACAGTACACGCAGCTTATATATTGCTTGAAAAACCTGGTCAGAGAATTAAAAATGTGTTCGGAAGCTGATGTAGTGCTCCATTAAATTCATGTGACAACCCATGCGGCTCGGTATAAATGTGTAATAGTGAACGAATGATCGCAAAGTCGGCAAAATATTATTGAAGATCATCATCAAATTCATTTAGGAACTCAAATGATACTAATGATGATGATGGTGATGATGATGATGGTGATGATGATGATGATGATGATGATGA
>WIPJ01000237.1:395550-416350 GCA_018155075.1 Cassiopea andromeda
TGGGAACTCAGACCATGATTGTATACTAGTCGTTTTCTTCGAGGGCGTCAAAGCCAAGGGGGCCAGGGGGCACTGGCCCCCCACATTTTCTGAATGAAATAGCATTTGTCACTTTTTAACACCATTTTTCCAGAAGCAAGTGCCATGGAAGGCTATTTTGGACGCCCGTGTTCTTTTGTCACTTTGGACAAAAGTTTAAGCTTCACAATTGCATGCGCTTGCTTGACTATCTAATTGTATAGAACCTATTAAACTAAAACTACTTATGGGTGCATTCATAAAATCGCAGTTCAGCTACGGGCTAGTGCCAAGTTAAATAAGGTCAGTAAATAATCTAGATAAATCCCTAACTATTCATCAACGGAATTTGCAGTTGCTTATGATAGAAACATTCAAAATAAAGAGCAACCTTAATCCAACTTATCTTTATAGATATCTTTGCAGAAAAAATAGCTATTACAGCCGGCGAAATCCAAATCATTTGCAACTGCCAAAATTAAGAACAACAATATACTTTTTCTATAAAAGAACCAGTAAAATCGAGGTTCAGGCTGGCTTTTATCCTGGGTTCGTCCGATGATAGTTTAATCTAGGGCGAACCCAGGTTGAGTCCACACTGAAGTTCATAATGTCGACAGAAACTTGGAGCAAACCTTGGGTAAAAGAACTTCGACATACAGTGGGCATGTTATTTTGAATTCTCGGTTACACTTTTTTAATAAACATAATCGAGAAGAACGTGTACGGCATCGACACCCCTAGTTTAATTAGTTTTCTAAAAATCACAATGATGAGTAATAGCTGCGATAATGCAGTTGAAAGAAAATAGAAAAAATGAGCGTTTGAAAAGAGTTATGCGTACTATCATGCCCATATGTTAGAAAGGTGGTATAGGCCCATGGCATATGTCCTCGCTGCTCAACAGTTTGAAAACAGTGACACTTTGCAAGAATTTAAAAGGAGGAGAATAAAACAGTTGGGTGAAAGTTTTTGCAACTACAAATGCTAATAAACATGGGGGGAGTTGAATCTTCTTTTTTCACGTCTACCATTTTGCACTCACTGTAGCTCAAAACATGATGCTTGACTTATTCACAAAAGCCCAGTCTTCATAATTACAAGAGCATCACATATACGCTCGCTTCTTTTTCGCATTCCTACTTTCACTTCACCTTTTGTGAATTTCGCAACCGCTTTTATGACTCTAGGCGTGTATTGCCAAAGATAATAATAAGCTCTGTGACGTAAATTTCAGCAATACAACGGAAGTACGGTTTCATCAGGGATCATGCAATGATGCATTAAGGCAGTGTGCAACAAGGGAGACGGGGGTGATGAGACACGGGGCGGTCCATGAGCAACCTAGACTGCAGTGGTGAGAGTAAAGGTATACACTCTGCTTTTTATAAGAACACGAGCCTGAAATTTGATGGGAAATTAAGAACAAAGTTAAGAACAAGGCCGAGGCTGAAGAACTGTCACAAATTATATTTTTGGATAACAATGCACTAGCTTTTCGCTAAAATTTGGACATAAAATGTCCTTTCTTTGTTATCCTGAGGAGAATTGACACCGTTGTCGCTTGTCGTGTTTGATTTTTGTGTATAAGCCTTTTTCAATAAAAGCGTTGTTATGCAAAAGAGATCGTCTCGAATGTAACATTTGGCTATTCGACCCTCAATCAATCAAAATATCCAATGTCGTCATGTATATCGACTTTCCATCTATTTCAAAACTGTGACAGTTTAACTGTCTACACCCTACTAAAATAACAACAAATTAAGAGCAATCAGCCTAAATACTTTTGGAAAAATTAAGAACTCAGTTTTACTGGTTCTTGTATAAAAGAGTGTACACGGTTGTTTATTAATAAGAGAATGATCTATATGAAAGTATTACTTGACTGCTCAAAAAGTTAAAAAAGTTCAGTACTGGATTTTTGAGACCCAAGAATGCTTATTAGAGCATATGTATTAAAACTTTGATTTATTTGTGCATAGAATGTCATGTACGTTATGCTGATTGTCCTCTAGCAGTTTAACTTCTGCTATTTACTAAGATTTATCATCATTTCAGGTGAACATGGAGCATTTCACTTTCCTCTAATGTGCATGCGCAAAATATTCGAAGTCAGAAAATTTGCTAAGAAAAGGTAACTTTCTGATATAAAGCAGATATGCTACGTAGATAAACAAGCTACGAGGATCTCATAGCCATTCAATTGAGAATTCTTCAAAAGATATTGCAAGAGCCAGATATTATCAAAGAAAGGTGAGTCAAAAAATATTCACGAAGGGGAGTGTCCGTCGAATTCGTGCAGGTTCAATATATTACCCGGCGAACAACTAATGCATTATGCATGTAGAAAGTCATAGTCTAAGAAAGGAAATGTTTACAGATCATTGGCTGAAAGATAGTGGGTTTGGTCTTCCTTTGGAATTGCGAAGTTAATGTGGTAGGTACAAGATGTTAACGAGCTATCTCTGAGAAGCAATATATGGGAATAGACTGGGGTGGGGCTTTTACCATGTGTTTTGAGTCATTTGCTAACTGTATTGCCAACTCGACGCTCCTTTGGCTTTGGAGGTCGATTTGGTGCTTATTTAGTGACTTGTACCAATAACTACCTATAGTACAGACTGTATTTTTTCTGATTTTAAGGAATATGTTTCAATTTTTGTTGATGTACATCATAAAACAAAGCAAGAGTTTATATTTTGCATCGATAATGCAGAAGTACATCTGAAAGCAGTGTTATAACTAAAATACAACAAATTCTTATGTTTTGATGAAGATTGAGGCTCACATTATTTCTAAATTATTCATAAATTTCAGCAATTTTAAGCCTCAATATACTTGTAAACTTTATTTTTATAAAAAGAGTACATTACTAATGGAGAAAACCTATGGAACTTTTCAATTTCAAAAATTTTCGTAGCTGCAAATAATCAAGAGTTAGAAAGCGAGTTCCATTCAATTACAGCCAAAACTCGCATAAATACATTCATGAAGTTCTTTCCTTCCTTATTTGTGCTTTTGTCCGTAAGTTCTAGCCAAAATTAAAGGTAAAATTTCGAATTTTGATGCTTTCTTGTTTCTGTACCAATTTTGAGGGACTACATGTGCAATGGAAATTAAGGAACTATATAGAAACTTTTTGTACTAGAATTTGATAAAAAGAAGTCCAAATTAAGGAACTTGTAGAACTAGACCTTGAGCTAGGTTCCATATAAAAAGCGTGTTCGCAAAAGCTCTTTAGTCTTGATAAAGCTGGAACTTTTCATTCTTTATAACATTTTCTCAAATTTCAAACTTTGTGAGCCTTACTGTTCTTATACCTTTTATTCTTATAAACAATGTGCACTTCTATGAGATTTTTTCCTTCAGTGTCATTGCTTGGCTTCGCCACCACAACGTAGGTCATTTTTGAGTAAGCAAAAGCCACTATCCACATTACTGCCCCCGTCCTCAATCCGGAAGAGGCTAATATGCAAATTTACGTAGACGTAAAACAAATGGAATATAAAACCAGTACGCAACTCACTTCATGTAAGTTTGATGGTGTGCTGAAGAACGGACAAACATGCGTGCCTTAATAATATTGCTGATATTTTGGTAAGATGTACTTCAGTGTTTTAGTAATCTATATACGTTGGTTATGAAATATTTGTTTTGCTATTTGCCAGGTACCTGAAAAAGAGCTTATTTCTTTCGAGCTAGTGTGTTGGTAGCGTCGTTTGTGACAGTGCCATTCTGGATCAAATGGTATCTGACTTTATGGCCAGTAGATATGGATGTGCTATAGTTGTTAGCTTTTCAAATATGTTTTCAATGTCAGTCTGTTGGTGTATTACATTTTATAGTGGGAGTTTAATTTATCGGTGGATCTTAATAAACTCATGCACCAACGGGCAGATACAAGGGGAAAAGCATATTATCTAACATTTATGCCCAATTTTCGGGGCCAGTTTGCCTATGAGTCAACTAGGCCCGAGCCTATGGGGCAATTACAACTTAGAGTTTCAGAGATGCCGAGTAGTATTTTGAGGACTTACCAGGTACTTATATTGTGGCGAGCATTACAGTAGTATTAGTAGGTGCACGGTTTTTTATAAGAAACCACTTTATAAGCTACTTAGCACAAGACTGCCCAAAATTTAAGAAACTTTTAGAACTAAAAGGAAAGAGCTAAGAAACTTTAGGCAAATACCACATTGAAATCGTTACTTAGTTCAACGTAAAACTGTACCACAACAATGTGAATACGACATTCTTTGGAATTTAACTCGTACTGCAGTATTTTGTTTGTTATAGAACAAATAGTATGCCACATTCACGTTCTGCGTTCGCTTTCACAGCAATTTAGTTCGCTGAATTAAGAAACTGTAAGAAACGTTTAGAACTAAAATGTGGCCACAAATTAGAAAACTATTAGTACTAGGCCTTGAGCTAGGTTTCCTATAATAAAAGACTTGTACATCATAGATATAGTTTAGCCCAGAACCCCTACTAATATGAAATGTCCAGTATATAAGTACCGTACATTCTCTTTTTAGCTCTATCTCTCAATCATGCCTCCTTTTTAGACCAAGAAGTTTATTGAGCCACCTCTATTAACTGTATAAGTCAACTTCATAGAAGAGAGGGTTGTCCAAACTACGACCTGCCGTCCAGTTGTTGTTGGCCTGCATATAATTCTGAATATGTAGTTGTACTCTTTTATGCTTTATTGTAAGGGAGTGGAATTGGCAGGTGTTGGATCTTTTTCTAGATTTTCACGAAGTGGAGGGGGTGGTAGTAAAATGACCTACCGGGAAAATCGCAACAACCCTGACGGACGTAGAAGAGTTTATGATTCCACCAGATCGTTTTAGGTGAAAATTGGATGGAGTGGTAGACCGTATTCCACCTGACAAGGGTTGTGAACTGCTTGATGGAGAGTTGACTCATTAATAATGGGATGAAAACGGCAGCGAAAATTTTGCTGATAGTGACAATGCCCAAGTTTTGCTAAAATGGGGGTGGGGGTCATTATAAAATGCTATGAGAGGTGAAAAATTTCAAAAAGTGCAATATGACCACTCTACTATTAAGCGGAAAGAGTATATCACGTATGTCTGTATATTTTATCACTTTTTTGCAAACGCTAAAGAAATGTCTGATAATGATAAGTCCAATCTCGGCGTCACTCCTACCAGTTAGGGAAATATTATTGACATCACGTACTTCGGCAGGCTAGAAATCCACACAGTATTTGGCCCTTTTTGCAAAAACTTTGGACACCCCCGATATCAGTAAACTGAACTTGATCATGCTCCTTAAGCAATAGTTCTCAACTTATCAAGAATCAAAGTCAGTCATTGACTTACTGCAGATATAAACATTTTATGTCAAAAGTTTCAACTACAATATTTTTCAAATTTGTTTGTTCTGCTGTGAGCTTATGATGTGTAAACTAGACATTTTGAATATATTTCTCTATTTTCAAACAGCAAGTATTTATTATATTATTGGAAAGTTTCGTAAAATTTATTTAGCCCCGCTCTTATAATCCCCTCTCCAATAAGCCCCCTTGTTTCTTCAGAATATTTTACTGCCTGTAGTTACATCGTTGCCTTGCTCGTACATATGAAATGTCCGTTTATGATATCACCAAATACGGAAGAGACTGTAATTACTTCCGGAACCATATCGAGCCATTTCACCTTCCACGAGAGGTATGGAAGTGTTCCGTTCAAATATAGTCCAAGCGGAACCTCCTAAACGGAACGTTTTATTTTGTCTCGTATAGGCAGTAGCGATCATTAAGGGGACACAGTGCCCTCAGGTGTCCTCGAGCCGGCAAAAGTAGAGGACCAAAGGCTAAATACAAGTTCCTAATTAGAAGACCAAATTTTTACTTGAGTCTCGCGTTTCATGCAACTTTTTTCTCTTAAACGCACGTGTAATCGACAAATACTCTGCTACTTGGCAGAATCAGAACCTCTGCCCCCTGCTTTTCTTGAAAAATCGCCATAGCGTGATATTCTTCAGTTATATATAAGATGTAAAATATACCACACAGGTCAAGTTTCACTGCCACTATCATCATTTTCACTATTTATTTACAGCTGTGACACCCTCCCCCCTACGGACTGACAATCATGACTTTACTCGGCAAATTTGAGATTTTCAGCTGTTCACTCGACAGACAAAGTGTGGATGGGTTAGAGGAGTATGCCTTAAGTATGGCACACCAGTCATATTGTGCGTTTGTTGGCCTACATCAAAGCCATGGTTGCTAGAGAAGGGCACTATACTCCCTTAGGTTACAAAGAAGATGTGAATTTAAGCTATTCGTGAGGTGTATCACTTTCGTGCAGGCGCATTTAGGAGATACTCTAATATGCTACCTTTCCTTTTCGAAGCACACGCGTACGTGAGCAGTTTTATTTACAAATTGATAACAGAATAGTCATGGGGTTTGGGACAAAGCTTTCTTGTAGTATCAGAATTTGGCTCAGAACATTTTCCCATCAATTTAGCATTTACCTGAGCACACTCTTTCACTATAAGATTTCTTCTTTAAAGATCAGAGTTTTACCACAGCACGAAAAAGCGGCAACATTCTTTTGACATATTTAAAAGCTTTTTTCGTCCGACACTCATCAGAGTATGAAAACGTCGGATAGTGACCTAAAGGTTAACCGAAATATATATCCAGATGCGGTTAATGTGATAGGATGCGTCAAATTGGCCCCAAATGTGACCAATCAGGACCTATTACCATTGTTTACTTGAAGAGCCCCAATGAGAAAACAAACCTCTGTCTACACAAGACTGGGTTTTGAGTCTTGATGTAAACAGAATCCAAAACACTTTAATTTTCACTAGAGCGGAGTGCTAGGTGGTCCCCTCACACAATGCTTGCCTAACATTACTTCATCATGTGATTATAAAGTCTAATTACACAACGGTTGTAACTAAACAAACTACAATAATGCTCATTAGCCTACCGAGTGGAAATCTAATAAAGAACTAATTATAAATGACTAAATAAAGCTGCACGTGTTGAACTATCTGCACGAAAACTAAACTAAAAATAGAACCTGAAAATAACCGTATTACAAGATGTTGGCTATATTGTATAACAACTATGCTAAATTATCATGTCCATCTTCAAAAACATGGGTGTGGCTGCAAATGGGTCACACCCACTTTCTGGCATTGCACCTAGAGCCCCCTTGTTAGACTTTTTAGAAATCACCCCTGCCTAGAAGATAATATACGTTTTCCCATGTTTGCTTCCGCTTCCGCACCTGCCCATGGTGTCTATGGGGATTGTATCTCTGCATGATATGCGAAGGCAACCTATTGTCACATGTTTGCTTCTGCTCCGGCACCTCTCAACATCCTGCACATAAGTTTAGAAAGTCCAATTCATACTAGGCCACAAAACCGTTGCAACAGGAGCCAGAACATTGACGATTTTGGGTAAAACGTCAAGGAGACTAACATGAAGTCAGAGACCAGGAAAGCAGGCAGATACAGTTCGTTGCATTTATTGACGCATTCATAACGAACTTCAGTGGCAATCTAACTTACCGAAGAATGCAATGGTTTTAACTCGCTGCAAACTATATTAAGCCACCTATTGTTTTGTTGTGACGCATCAATCGGAACTGGCCTACAGAACTGAATTTTGTATTACACGATGATTGATCATCTCATCCAATTCCTACCTTTATGGAAAAGTAAGGGTAAGATTGAAAAACCGATGAAAGTGAAGCTGGCATTATTAGTTGTCTGGGCAACTATGCTGGCAATTTTGATCGCAACTGTTATGCCTAGAACGTAATTATTTATTCAATATTTTGTTTATGGACAATGCATTGATATAAAAAATGATGAGCATGAGAATGTCGAAGAACTTATAAATGGGACGGGATGTGCCGAAGTAGGGGTGTTATAGTTTGTTGGCAGGGAAGTTTTTAAGTTTCTTCTTCATTTCAGAGTGGTGACATTCTCCTTACACGTTATAACTCCTTGTTTCTTATAAGTTCTTGGGGTAGATGATTGTCAGTGGCAGATTATTTTCAGTGGCAGATGTATTTGGGAAATGAATTGCTTTTTGTTTATTTTTCAGTCCTTAGAAACTCCTCAAAAAGTCCTGTACGATCTAGGGCAACCCTGTTAGAAAAAGTTTATAAGAAAATGAAGCTCAAATGGCCAAAATCTTAAAGCAATCTTATGAAAATCACAAGGCTCAGTTTCTAGAAGTAATGTTTTTGTTAGCCAAAGGTCGATAATACATAATTATTACATTCAAAATGTTAAAGATAGAATTCAAAGTTGAGTAAACAAGATAAACAAAGATAACTTAACCCAATTTAGCCAGTTATTTTAAGTAAAAGTTTTATTTTAGGGCCATTGCGAACAATAAAAGTAAGAGCATTTTAGGAAAATTGTAGGCTCAATTTCAAGAAAAGTAGAAAGAAATTGAGGCGAAGCAAAATGAAGGTTTTCTTATAAAAAGAGGGGGAACTCAATCATGCATTCAGTTGAGTGTAAAAATTGCCAAATTTTACCCTTTTGAAAAAAGTTTTGTGTATAGTTATGTTCTTTACAGTCATTGTGAAGTGTAGATCCATGTTTTGTAAAGCCAAACATTTGAATGGCCAAAAATAGGGACAAGGCTCTCCAAAACCACATATCTATTAACAGAAATACAAACTTTTTTACAAGAATAAAGTCAGTAGGAATAACCAGACTCAAAATTGCTGGAATTTAAGAATAATGCAATGCTGAAGTTTCATTAAGTCCTGGAATTTTTGTATATTGAGCTATATTGCTGCTTGTAGATTAACTTTTTCGCCATTGATACATTCTTTGTTCAGCTGCACTATTGTTTTGCTTTATTACAAAGTAAGACATCAATAAAGATTTGAATATAATCCTTTGATTTGCAGACATAGTTACACATTAGATGTTTATGAATAATTTAAGAACAATCTAAGGCTCAAAATAAAGAAATTAAGAATATTAAAACTCTGCAAAAACATTGGTATTTTTGTAAAAGAAGTGTGCAATAAATTTGGGCTGCATTAGTAATTAAGGGCTGCAAGATTATCAGGGGAAGTGATCAGCATCTCACTGTAAATGTAGGAGATTTTTTAAAAAATATTAATGGCAGCCCCGTATGAAAGGCCCATCTGTGTGCTACGTGCTATTATATGTACTTGAATTCTCTTTCACACACTCAAAAATACTTGTTTTTGTTTTTGCTTGTGAAGGTCATATGGTTTTTATTAAAATATATTTAACTATAAGCTTCACTATAGAAGTAATGGTCATCACAGTTAGTAATTGCTAACCCAGAGAGTTTTCTTCGCAGTGTTGCTGTCAATGGACAGAAAGATGACTGTAACAGAGGGCCACGTAACCCCCCACAATGCGGTTGGTATGTATCTCCTTTTCTATAAAAGTAATTTTACATGCATAGTGTTATTATTCATTTTGCTTAACTGAGCCGCATGTGAGATGAACTGCCTTTCTTACCTGTATTACATCTTGTGTAACACATTTAGGTTCCAAAGTTTATATCATATGTAGCTGAATTGAAGTACAGTATTGTGTATAAGTGTCTTCTTGAAACTGTCCCAAGTCTAATCTTTACTGTCATTAGTCAAAAGTAAAGTAGTCTAGAAACATTGTTTGCTCCTTTGCAGGTATTATCTTGCTTATGCACCCCGCATCTTAAGAGCTGGAGTAGATGAGAAGGTTTTGGTTACAACCTACAATGTTAATTTTGAAGTTGAAGTAAAAGCCACTCTGAGAGATGACAGAGATAGTGAGAAAGTGATTGCTACTGGATTAGCAAAAGTACCTCCAGGTAGGTTTCACAAATATTGCCTCATCTTTGCTTTTTGGCTCTCATAAATTCTTCTGTGTGTGTATTCCTATTTCTAATTGTTGCTGTGCAACATGAAGTATTTCTATGATTGCAAAGCTGTTTAGGAGTTCCTTTTGAGTAGCTACTAATATTAAGGTCCTACTCTTAGGTCCTTCTTGTTAGCGCCCCCACTTTTTAAATTTGCAACTTTTCTATGAGAAACCTGCAAAAGAAGTTGGTACTGTTGTTAAGTTACCCAAATGATGAATGAGTGATGTGTGACACCATATCCAAATTTATTTGCCTGCAACACAAATACAGAAAATCCAGATAATATCAGGATTTTATGTATTCATGCTGGTTGGTGCACTGGTGCCCCCAAGCTTCTAACCTCTGCCACTTATTCTGACCCCCTACTTATTTAATCTTGAAGATTTTTCCAACCCCCCTGCTTATTAGGAGCCCCTCCTTATTCAGGACCTAAGATTATGGGCTTTTGGAACATAAGAGTATGAAGAATGTCAAGTTTGTTGCCAGTTTGTTTAATGTTTCCATTTCCTTTTTATGATATATCTTTTCTTTCAGGTGTTTTGACTGAGATTGTTTTAAAGGTGCGTGGAGATTGTTGATACTGCTTCCCAATCTTATATTTGAGTAGTGTTAAGTAATCACTGCTGTATTCAATTTATCAGGTACTGTAACTAGTAGTCATTGATTGACAACAATCTTTTGATCCATGACAATGGCAGTCTGTTTAGTTGTAGCATAATTTAACATATGTTTGAAAAAAGCAAAAGAAAGTGCTGTATGGAATGTTTTTAACTAGGGATATCGATTTTTTGAAAAGGTACCTATTGGTGCTCCATCAGCTGGCACTATCAAAATTGAAGGTGAGGCAAACGTCTCTGGAAATTATAGTGGGCTTGGTTATGATATTGGCTGGAAGTTTGAAAATGTTACAAATAGTATTTCAATACAGAAGTCAAGTAGAACAATGTTCATTCAAACAGATCGTCCAATCTACAAGCCAGGTGAAGCAAGTAAGTAATATGGTTTATCTCAATTAATTCTCTTTGTCAGAAGTTCATAAGGAATTGCCTATGTCAGGGATGTTTGGATTTGATAAAGGAAAGGTAGATTGTGTGTTTCTGTGCTGGTCGTGACTGTAAGAAAGAAATGGATTGCTGCTGGAAATGGTGTAGTGCTCTAATAGATGACATTGGTAAGATTTGTATTGTCATGGTTACTCATGTTAGGTGGCAAGAGATAATTTATTGAGCCCTTAAATGATATGTTTTGCCTAATTACCTTGATTTTCCTAGCAGTAGGTACTCTATTGTTTGTATGTTATTATCACTCCTCATAATTTTAGTTTATCTTTCATTTTGTTCCTTCACAGTGAGATTAAGAGTTGTTGCTGTGGATAGTAATTTGAAAGCTCTAACTGGGGAGGTATGTGAAATTTATTTTTGTTCTGATATTGTGGCTCAAGGCTAATTCACAGTAGAAAGTTTATATTGGAAGATGAATTCAAAGTTGTTCAAGCTACATTGAAATCTCAAACTACATGCATAGGAGAGTGCTATTATAAGAGAGTACCATAATGTCTGGTAGGGAATACCATGATTGTGTAATTTACTGCCATCAGTCTAGTACTACCAAAGCAATCGATTTGTTGACAAAATTGTTTTAACACTAGAATGTGGCATTTCTTAAAAAATTTTCAATAGTTGAATAAGTATTTTCCATTTCAAAATGGAGAACAGTATTCATATTGTTTAGTTTATACAACATTAGTTCACAGCAGGGCAAATGAAATTTAGAAATTGTAGTAACCATTGAAAAAGAACTGTTTTTATCTGCAGTAAGTCAATGAATGAGTTTAATTCTTGATAGGTTAAGAATTGTCATTTGTGGAGCATGATTAACCTTAGTTTACTTACTTCTATGAAGCTTACTTATGCTTGGTAGTATTCAGTATTTTCTAGGGGGCCTAATAGCAAGGGGACTTAATAAATAGCTTGGTCCAGAAAGGGGGCTTATTGGAGGGGGCTAGAAAGAGAATTTACAGTAAGTGTTGTGGCTTGTCTTCCATTTTGCATTAAGCGACAATAGTCTGTATTTGTGAGTAGTTCTTGTCTTCTCTTTCAGATCTCTAGAGTCTCTGTGCTGGTAAGGATTTCATAGTTTATGTTGTAATTTTGTGTTGTTCTGGTTGCAAAAACTATCCATGATTGCAAAATTGCTTAAAAAGAGACTGGCAAGGGTTTAGTTTAAGTTGGTATTTATGTTATCTGATCTATGCATTATTTTGTTATTTATACATAAATTTGAGGTTTTTTCCCTTTAGAACCCAAAAAATACCCTTATAAGGCAATGGAGAAACTTGAAACTACAGAATGGTAAGTTTTGTTTTTTCTGTGCATTTCCCTTTCGTTGACAAGAAATTTTTAGATAATTCTTATTGTGGGAGTTATGTGAGAGTGAATGATAAATAAAGCTTAACAAAATGTTAAAGCAGTTTCAGAGGCACTTAACAGCTATAGTTGTAAACCTGTTAGCAGTGGATGATGAACATAAAGTAGTAGAGCCATGTTAGGAGTGAATGTGGAGGAATAAATTTTGATGCACCTCTAGCTCAAGTTTGGTGTTGTATGGCATATAGTATTGGCAAAGATAGTTGTATCAAAAGAATTTGTTCAATAATTTTATCCAAATATTAGCTTGAGATAGAAGAGCTTATGAATTGTCATATTTTAAGTGGTAACTTCCAGTAGATAGTTGTCGAATGCCATGCTTCTTGAATTAATATATATTAATGTATATGCTACTTGATTTAGTAGCTCTTGCACTTATCAAATAGGCTTTTTTGATGTGATTATTACCTTTCATTTGACCTCAAACTATCTAGGGAAATTCCTTTAAGCATGTTATTCCCTTTATTTACACAGCTGCAGCTAAAACTACCTATGAATGTTGTGTAGATTCCCACACTCATTGCTAGTTTTGTTGTGTGCTAATCCATGCATATATCATTCCATGCCATTCAACACATGGTCTGGGCAGACCTTTCAATGAGCAAGTCAGACGCACGCTGCTGATCACACGAGTAGGCTCGTTTGTGCGCGCTTTTTTTCGAATACAATATTTGTCAATTAGCAGAAAATATTGATAAAAGCTGTCAAGTGTCTAAAGAAAGACATAATTATAAGCAATTATGTCATACTTAGTACTTTTTGCTCCTCAAATAGACGATCAAATTTCCTATCATTTTGTCTTTCCTCACCTTCATCATTTGCTTTAAAAAAGAATCAACTATTTAAGGGATGAAAGACATTCAGTAGCACAGTGAAGTAACATGATTGCAAAAGTATTTTGACAGGCAAACCATTGATTATAAGCTTTCCGTTATACTTAGATGTGTAATCTGAATTTCATCATTCATAGCAATGAAAATTATAGATTTTGTATGCGCAACAATTTGAGCGTATGGGACGTGTTGGGCGCATGCCTGCACGCTCACGAGTGATCACTCGCGTCTCGCTGAAAGGCCTGTGTCTGGGCAATCATTGTCTCATGTTTATGGGAGTCGTGTCTGCAAATTTGTATTACAGTTCCTTGCTATTTGAAAGTTAAGAGTAATACAAGAAAGACGCTCTGTCAGACATTTACCGTCATCATAACTGTGTCATTTGTATGTTTCATAGGAGTTGCAAATTTAAAGCTCAAGTTCTCAGTTAAGCCTGTTCTTGGAAGATGGAAAATTCAGTCCCAGATGAGTGTGAGTATAGTTATGCAAGGGCTGTTATTCAGAAATGTGGTGTCTGGCCTTGTCCTGAGTAAAATGTTGTGCGTGCGATAGCACTGCTAAGAAAATTTTTGCGCACGATCAGATCAAATCAAGAAACAGAGTAAAGAATTGTACAGTGCAGCAAAGGTATCACACAAATTGGTTCAAACAAGGAAAATGACGTATTGTAGGCGATAAACGTAAAGCTTTTCTTGATCATCAGATTAAATGCTGCTCCCGAAAGTCGCAAGTCAACGATGATTGTGGTGAACATGCCAGGGTGCAAAGTATGAAGATACACTAAAGGCCATTATCTCTCCAAATAATGAAATCGGAATTTGAAGTCACCAGAAAGCGTTCAAGAGCACCTATGTGTGGGTGCGGTCAATTTTATGCGCAATGTGATTTGCGTGTGTGGGCGCATGTGTGCGATCGCACGCTATATAAGACAAGGCATTGTGGTTTAAGGTCATAGTGTGATTTCATTTTAGCTGTTATTTGTTGTTCTCATCTCTTGATGTATTATCTTGTGTCTGGATTATGTAATATTGCAAGCGTAACCCATAGCAGTTGCCTACATCTCAATTATTCTTCTCTATTCTCAGGGACTCTCGAAGACAGTTGTGGTTAAAGTGGAAAAGTATGGTAAGTTTGTTCGTGTTGTGAATCATTTACTACAAATACTAATTGAATAGCATTTCAGTTCCCACAAGAGGCCTTGAGCAGGCCTCATTAAAAGGATTTTGTGCCTGTGTGTGCAAATCTGACAGAAAATGTGCCGGGACTAGCCAATTTTGACCGTTATAGGTGACTGTTCTGTAAAGGTTAGGTATGAAATGGGATATTGATTTTTGATGTCAGCTTGGTATCTGTTAATTGACAGAATATATGCAAAATAATAATCTACAAAGATGCAAAATAGCTAGTTGTATCTCTCTGAATTGCACCCTGTTTTTCGGTAACAGATTTGCTGCCAATTCATTGCATGGCATTCAGTAAAAAGTTATGGCCGAATTGCTCGTGTTTCTTTTCAAACTTAGACAGATAGTGTCTTCTATAATTAATTTAGAAGTACTCTGAACTTGCATGGATCTAGTTGTTGTTTATTCAAGCCCCTCTGATGAATACAGGGAAAATGTTAGCTTGGTCCTTGTGAACGTGGCAGCTGACCACATTAGAGAGGTGACAGTTCTGTAGAGGTAAATCAGTATAAAAATTTTAAGGGCTGGTTAATTGATGACCGCTATGGACAGGTGGCTGCTCTGTAGAGCGGTTTTGCTGTATATTGAAATGTCAGATCAGTGGCATTTTTTCAAGAAAATTTGGGGGGGGCGACAGTGCTGAATTTACAGAGTATTTTAAAGGCAGCCAAGAATGTGCCAATTATATATTTCTTTTACTTAAAAAACGCTTGTAAGACAATTGAGGCTCAGGCAAAAAGGTCCTTTTTCATATAAAAGACATTTAGTTTGGTGAACTAATTTTGCCAAGAACACCTGGGAAGCACTTTACCTCCCAAATAGTCACTACTGGGTCAGATGCAGATTTGGCATAGTGCTCACAGAATTTGAAGTGCGACTTTTTGTGTCTACGAATGGCACTTACGATTGTGTAACTAAATGAGCTCTGATTTTGACCAGCTATTTTGTATATTGAAGATTTCTTTGCTTATTCCAGTTTTGCCAAAATTTCAAGTGAAGATAAAACCACCATCCTACATTGCTCTTGGGCAGTCAAAGGTTTTTGGTAATATCTGTGCAAAGTGAGTATAAATAGCCTATTAGACCTTTTGAATAAGCTGAGGTTGTCAGGCTAAGTGTTAGAAAAGAGTTTGAAAACTAATGAACAGTCAATAAGAAATCTTGGAAATGGTTTATGGTTTTTACCTTTCAAAATGTTTCTCGTATTGGCTCACCTACTGACATTGAAAATGCATAGTTATAATTCAGTACTGTATTCACTCCACAATTTAAAAACCACCACAAAGCACTGTAAGCAAGTTTAAACATCATAATGCCATATATTTCAAAGGTATTCATACGGGAAAGATGTAAATGGTCTCATGACAGCAAAAGTTTGTGCTTTGATCCCTGGGTATTGGGATAGACGATGGTATAGGGCAACAACTAAGTGCGAAGCAATTGTGAAAAAGGTAGGATTAGATCTTTGTTTTAAATTACTCTGATAGTATATGTTCTTGTTGAATAAGATGATGTATTTTTCATTTTAATTTTGTTGGAAAGTGACTGATACCTGCTATCATGGAGAAACTTTTTATTGAAACATGCCATTATTTAAAAATTTTTGATGGATACTTTCTTGCAATATTTCAAGAAGAATGATTTCATTATCAATGTTGGTGGAAAATTTATTTCCACACTGTCACAGTTGGGTGCTGGTATTAGGTGATATCAATACAAGTTTGCAACATATTTTTACTTGGTTATTTTTCCTTTGAATTTTAATATGCATTTCCATTGAGAGATCATTTCCATTGTGTAGGCGATGAAGTAGTGTTTTTGATTTTGTAGATTTATGGATGTGCCCCATTGGAAATCAACCTGCACTCTTTTGGCGTTTATAATTATAGTGGTTATCGTACCATAAAGTTCAAATTCGAGGCATCTGTGAAAGAGAGGGCTACTGGAATAAGTTTGAATGCAACCAGTGTGACAAAATCTGTTGACAGAACAGATGTTAAGCTATCATTTTCTGGTACTTCTGATATCTTTAAACCAGGACTCCCATTTGAAGCTGTGGTAGGTTAATTTGATGTACGATAATAACACGCCTTTTAGCCACCCTCCCTTGTAGGCCGCACCCTAACTTTGTAGCTTCCAATATCGGAAAAGTATTTTTGACGTTTTTCAATGTAATCAACCTCTGCAATGCTTGAAGTGATTTTCTGTATGATCTATACGATATGCTCTATCGCAGGGGGTGGGCAAACTTGTCAGTAGAAGGGCCATATAAATTCTAAGTTTGAAAGAGCTGCACACAGTGTGGCCAGTCATTTCAGCCTGCAGAATTCCCTGGCTTTTGCCCTACTTGCCCTGACAAATACAGGTGCATAGACAGTTGAAGTGATTTTGGGAGGGGGACACAGATGCACAAGTCCTATTAAGAGTTGGAAACTTGACCTTTCGCTAATTGGTTAGAAGTAATGTGCTTAAATAGTCGTTCTACATATACCGTAGAGAAATTGAGGGTCTGGGGGTTCTCCCCCAGAAAAGTTTTTGACTCTGTGAGCTAACATTAGAAACAAACATTAGAAACAAAGTAGGGTGGGCTACATGGAATGCACTCAGGGAGCAAAAGTCCTATTTTCCCAAAATGATCATCATCCACTCATTATATTTGCAAGCGAATCCAGAAATTGAAACTGCTGCCAAGACCAGGAAAGATTTAAGTTGGCTTTCACACAATAAAATCACGATGTGCCTTGATGCAATCTCAGTGAATTATTTCGGGGCAATTGGGGGTAATATCCCACACCCAGTTCCTTCAGACCTGCAAGTGTACCTAAATCTCAACAAATTGATTCATCTTCGGTAGGTAATTCAACTTTACATGTATACAAAGAGTCTATATCATATCAAGCGATCGGAAAACAAACATAACGCAAAACGTTTTTCGTTTCATGGAAGATAGTTGAGGGCCGCAAAAGAGCATTTGGCGGGCCGTAGTTTGCCCATCCCTGCTCTATCGTAAGAAAGACCTGCTTGTTTACAACAACTGCAACGAAATTGTGTTCCTGTCCACGAAAGTAGTTTAAAGTCAGGTCTCTCCATCTTCATGTTGTCAACTTTAAATAGTTGTCCTCCAGCACGATTTGCATTTTCCTACGTAAATAAAACTGCTTCAAGTCTAAGCCAAACTGTATATAAAGTGCAGGAGAATTTTTTGATAATAATTAAAACTGAAAGTTGGAAGTTGCACAGTGTTTCCTGTGAAATAAAGGTAAATGTTGACCCATGAATGGGTAACTATGGCAATAATTATGTGTATTTCAATTCCTGATGACGGTAGCAAACCACTTTTTATTGATGATGCACTATGCACGTAGGCCGCACCCCTATTTTTCGAAACTGAGGTAAGAAAAAGGTTGTGGCCAATATGCGGGTATTTACAGCATTCATATTTCACCCAGTCATTCTATATATGTAGGTATATGTTGAGGTTCTTTTGCTTTTTCGTAAGGGTGCGTTGTAATCTTTAAGAGAGCCAGTTATAAATAGCGTTGACCTGGTGTTAGAGTTCATTGAAATATAGTTTGATGTTAAGAGTTTTGTTTAAGCTTTAGCTGGAACGTTTTGTCTCGGGATAACTGGAAAGTATTTTGAGGATTATACGTTGCAACACTATAATGTGCAGTGTTGTACAGTGGTGTACTGTGCTTCAGTGTCTGCAGTTTTCGTACAGGGCCTAGAAAATCTGGAAGCTTGGCAAATTATGGCAGTAGTCAGTGAAAATCTGGAATAGTCAGGGACATTTACTTTCTTGTTAGAAATTCAGGGAAAAGTCAGGGAACTCTTGAAGTTGATATTTACGTTTCATTAAAGTAAAGAAGCCTGAAGTCTGTTATTCTTAGTATTCATCCTAAATGACAATTAGATTTTGTGCTGCAAATCCAATCAAACTAGTTTTACAAATAGTCGACCTTCAAAGGTTTGATCCATGACATCTTTAGCATTGTTGTTTAATATTGTTTCTAGAGACGTTATTTAGTATCACTAAATCATCTGATTTTAATAAAGAGTTAAGAAAAGGTCAGGGAATTTAATCCGGAGAATCTTGTACGAACCCTGTGTGTAGCATTCTTTCTTATTGTCATGTTGTAAATCTCGTTTTTTTCTTGTTGCCTCACACAAATGCGCGTAGCTATTTTCGTTGAAGAAGAACGTATGGCTATCTCATACTGGCTGATTGCTTATTTTTAATTAAAATCTTTATTTTCAGCTCCTTGTTACTCGACCAGATGATAGCCGTGCTGACGTTGTCTCAGTGAAAGTGGAAGTTTTTGCTGGGTGGTCAGAGAAGCTTTTCGATAAACATTTGATCGTTAGAAATGGTAGAGCCAAGATTGATTTACCAGAAATTCCATTCAACGCTAAAAAACTGAGGTTTCAAGTAAGCATTTTGCTCCTTGTGTGCTATACAGGAAGGAAAAGATCTTGATCTTGATGCTGTGGGTTAAAAGGAATATTGTAGAGAAACGATATAAACTTATGATGTAAACTCAACTACACCAGTTCATGCATTTTGTAAATACTCAAGCTATTGTCTCATTATTTGGAATCAAGTTAGTGACTGGAAGTCAATTTAATTATAAGCAAGTAACTCTACCTCCTTTAAGATTCATAAATGAAGCTTGAAGTGAATGGAATTGTTATGATTTGTCGTTCTACTTGCTTTAGATCAAGGGTCTCCACATTTGTTAGTCCGTGGTCTGCATCAACTATTTTACAACAGCTGGGGGAAGGGGACGATTGCATACTCAAAGCCCAAATAGAAAGGAATAGAAAAGTTATGCCCAGACAGAGACCTCCGCGGGCCGGATGAGAAGGCCTCGAGGGCCACATCCGGCCTGCGGACCGTAGTTTGGAGATCCATGCTTTAGGCCACTATTGTTGAAGAAATCATGATAATTGGGTAGCAGGTTATTTGAAGCTTATTGGTCAATTTTTAGGTATGGAATAATAAATGTTCTGTCGTGTAAGAGATTGCTGTAGCACACTGTTTTTTACCTTAGGCTGCATATGAGAGACCTAAAGTTCATGGAAGCAGAATATCTAGTTATAGGAGAAGGACAAACGCCTATCACACTGCACAGGCGTGGTACTCACCTTCACACAGTTACATTAACATTGATGTACCAAGCAAAGTTTTAAAGGTAATTTGCTAGCGTTTTACGATAAATTAATAGCAAGTTGGCATTTTGACTTTCTTCACCAGGAAGACTGTCATTGTTGTCGTCAACACCGTGTTTATCAATCGTATTAGATTGCAAGTTCTTGGGATACTACGCTTTCTGATACGAAAATTTGACAAAGTAAATGTCATAAATAGTTATCAGCAGAACTTAGTTGCAATAAATAAGAAAGCAGTTATGTCACAACTTTCTTGAAACTACACGTTTGACTGCACAAGCAGACAGCTGTCACTAAAGCTAGACGCACTTTGTCATTCGTGGCACTTTGCATACGCATTTTGCTCTCGTGTGCGGGGAAACTTTTACAGGATTCTGATCGCTCTCGACCAATATCAAGAAATCAAACATATTAGGCAATTTTTGTGCCACTTTGCTTCTCGTGTGCGGTGAACTGAAGCATTTTGCTTACAGCTTTTCATATGAGAGCTTGTGCTGATAGACGTAGCTGCTCGAATTTCACGTTGGATTTCGTTGGTGACTTAGCAGATTTTAGATGGCTTAAGTAGTTATTGACAGAAATTCAGAAACGAAAAATCAAATTCCCAGTACCTGTTTTGTGAAGTGCTTGCATTAATTTAGAAGAGATTATACCAGTGCTTCTTAACCGGGATGCACATGCACCCCTTGGGGTGAATTCGAGATGCTAAGGGGTGAAATTTTGAAAAAGTGGGAATTGGGGGTGAATTATACACAAAGGGGTGAAGTTGTAATTGGGCAGATAGTTTGGTGTCGGTTATATAATACCGGTTTCCTGTCATTTCAGATCGTTATAAATTGCTACCTACGGCTAAGATTAACAAAGCTAGTACTAAGTATGAAAACTCTTGTTGTTTGACATCAAACCCAAGACTCGCACTGATAATTATGTTATTTGCTTTTAATAATAACTTATTACAGACAAAAATAGCACCCATTTATGCTGTGAAAAAAAGAACTTTTGTTGTTAAAATACAGCATTTGTGGGTTGTTATAGTATACACCCTATGTCATTATCTCCTAGTTTTAATTTTCTATAATATGACGATTTGTCGTGGTGGGGAAGAATAGCTGATAATTGTGTCTCAAAGGGGTGAAGTGGATCAAATAGGTTGAGAAGCACTGGATTATACAATGAAGTGAACAAATTTGTCAACAAATTAGCTAGCGATCGAGATAAACGATCGAAGGCTATTCACAAACACCCAGGTTAGTCTTTGGAATATCACTG
>WIPJ01000237.1:427422-441869 GCA_018155075.1 Cassiopea andromeda
GGGGGGGGGGGGATGTTATATACAAATTGCATGTGACAAATCTTCGCCAATGGACGAAAGATAATGTGACAAAATAATATGTCGCAGTTATGGCTTTTAAGATCTGAAAACGCCCTTTTACAAAATTGAATGTTCATGTTTTTATCACTGAATAGATTGAAACTTTTCTTGTTTTCATCATGCTAAGACGGAGAACCTGATCGGAGAAAGTAGTAGCATTCGCGAGAGACTGAGTATGTGACTCCAGTGAACTTGAACATTTAGTCGGGAAACGCAGTGTCTGAAGATCTAACGGCAGTAAGAAAATTAAATCTTTTTGGATAAGGTGTGTTAGACATAGTTTTTCCCAAGACTTTAATTTTCCAACTGCCATCAGATTTTCCGACTGGATGAAAGATTTTGGGGGTGCTACACCCCACACCCCCCGGTGTTTATGTGCCTGATTTAAATAGTGACAGAAAGTTATTCGTAGAAATCCAAGATTAACGGATTTCAATTTTCGAAAATTTATCTGTGGATCATGCAGTTGACATTTGAGGCTATTTTTGAAATACGGATTTTGAAAGGCAGATTTTGTTAAGGTAGACAAAGTAATATGGAATTTTTCTGCCAGTTCATAGTTACTCGCAAGCAGAAATATTGCTTAGCTAATGTGACGTTACTCTTAGACATATCATACAACATTGCTTTATTGGGTAGTTTCCATCCTTTCTTACAAAAGTGATCAGAGGAAGCGACGCTTTAAATATGCAGCTTGTATTCGGTAGATGGTCTTGTCAGCTATCAGTCAAATATGAAAAGAGCTGTTAGGAAAATACAAACAGGAATGTGTCACTAGAAACTGCAACCTATTTCTAATGTATTGAAGCAGTCTTCTTTTTACTGTTGGCTATTGTCCTAGCTTTTGTACATGCTATTTACAAGTATGTCTGCCTTGTAGCAGACACAGACCAATCATATTCTACAAATCGAGGTAGTCATCATCAGTATCACCAAGACCTGAACAGCACCTGCTGGATATTTCCTTTGGTACGAATTGTTGCCTACCGAGCTGAATGACCCTTATAAACTTATCATGCGCCAAAATTCTCATCTTCGTCTCCTCAAATCATAAACAGCCTTGAGTATCCTTTTGTTCTTGATTATCCTAATTGAGTGCTCGTTTTTTGGATTCCTCTTTGGTGTTGCTTGCAGGCTGTTCATGATACTCAATGCATTTTCTTTACTTTGACTGTGCACTTGTTCTACTCGTGGACTTCTATACTTGCCTTGATTGGAAAGCGGCCATTAGTAATAGTGTCTTCATTGAACAGCGTATTCCAAGACCATGCAACAGATAACATTCCAAACTAACGACTAGTATACCAGACATTTAACAGGCAAAGGGGGATATGTAATTTTAATTTTGTGCCCTTTTGATTTTCGTATCAGGCATTCATTATCAAGACCTTGTGCTTGCATGCAGGGGAGTTGTCATCCTGTGTTCCGACATTCGTGGTTAATATAGGGTTTTTATTAGCTAGAAGTTGTGTTTGACGATTTGTTTGAAAGTTATATTAAAAGTAGTATTGCATGCAGGGACTTTGGAAGCATTCAAAAAGTGGGGAGGCATATGCACTCAGGGGCACCCTTACTAGCAAAAAAGGGCACGATGTAAGCTGAAAAGGGGTATTTTACGTATAAATTTGTGAAGAGTGGGGGGTACGTGCCTCCTGTGCCCCCTGGTTCGTACGTCCATGATTGTATGTATGCACGCTTTGTTTCTAATGGTTGTGGTAATCTGAACTGCTTATATGTTGAGTCTATTAACAGATTGATTCACGATTCATGATGGGCTGATAATTTATTTGTGGCACTTCATGTAGTAAGCACTTATTGGACATATGTTTTTGGTGGTTGTATCGCATGCTGGCAGCCATTCATTGCTGGGTCTTTCTATTGACATATGGCCATGGATTGTTTCTGAAAGGTGGTCATTGCACGGCCGTTTTGTCAATTTGCTTTTCAGTTTTGTATTATGTATTTTCATTTTCTGTTTTGACTTCAACTCACAATGCAACAACGTTCTTCTGTAAGGATGGTGGACTATTGTTCATGTCAAACATGCATATAGACACAAGACCATGTAAAGGTCATCGAATTTATCATGTTTACGACAGATACAGGATAAATGAAACTTTTATAGATCCTACAGCGACCGCACCGCCTAGAGTTTTATTTGAAAGTGTCCAGCTTTACCTGAGAGGTACTTATTGGTGTTTTGGCCCCGTTTACACGAGAAAGGCTCCAAATGGAACTGTACCCCAATAGTTGCTGATAGGCCTGGTGTTGATAGAGGAACTGGTGGAACCGTTGAAACAGAACTGCTAGCCGTACCAACACGGGTCAGCTAGGAAAGTATGTCCCGGTTGGAACTGAACCAAAAAGATCTCGTGTAAACACCCTTAACGCTTCTCTTCAAGTACGCGCACTCGATAGCTTTTTGGTGTTTGTTACAAAGATGGCAAATGTCTTTCAGGGGGCCTGTTTACTGACAGGGAATTACGAAAATACTATTCAGTATTTCAATATTATTATGGTATCAATTAGTATCATATTCACAATACATTTCTGCTTTGTATCCATATTATTTTAGTATGAAACTCACAGCGGACCAAAGCTATACACGGAAAATCATGACTCCTTCATGGCAAATCGTCTGCGTCTGCAGTGCAGAAGCACTACAACAAGTTTTTCTTTCTATTTTGAAATGAATTTGGAAGGGATTATTACATCTTCAGGAATGCAATGAATCTCACTTTGCGCATACCATGACTTTTTGTTAGGTTTTTGCTGCTTTTTCTCAGAACATAGTATTCTCATTCGCGTTCCTTTTCGTTCGCCAGTCACTGGATAATTGGACATTAATGTTGGCTTTTTAGTGACTGGAATTTATCGATCTCTTTTACTTCTGCATCATAATAGTGCTTTTTACTGCATTTTATTAATCTATCTTTGATAATGTATTTTTAGCTACATATCGATGGGCCCTTCTTCATTCTTGAGATCTGCTACACATTCGCCGCGCCCACGCAGTGGGTTAAAGACATTTGACAGCTTGTTAGTCCATTTAGTTTGATATGTGCTATCGCTTATTGTTGATGCAATTTGCGATTTGCATATTTGACTATAATTGTGTTTTCTTTGCTGATATGGTTTCCTTCATGTAGTTGTATGTCAGCAGCCTCGATTTCTTGACGTCAACCTTATCAACCTCTTTTGAAGTTATATGTGGCTTTTTTGTGACGATGTTCACCATTTGCTTGATGACTTTGAACCTATCTTCTTTATTCGAAGTGCATATTGCGGGGTTATTCTCTTCATATACCTTACCTTTTCATTGTTGAAGTTTACTGTTGAAAGTCAGTGGGCAGATTGCCTTTTGCTAAGTATTACAGCGTAGAAATGTTGAGCTTATGAATATGCTTTCCATCGATTCCACACTACTCAAACAATCATCTACAGTTCTGAAGCAGAATGCCAATTGAATATCACTAAAACATTTAGAAAGACGATAAAATAGAAAGCTCTATGTACTTTTGTTGTAGGATGGTGGCATGATTTTCTTGACGAATCTTATTGTTGATAGCAGACCATGCGGATCTCATTGGCCAGTTTTTGTGCAAAGAGAATTATTCGATTCTGCACCCAGAGTAGCCTTTTTACGATCACAGCCAGTTGGTAGAATAGGAGCGATGGGTAAGAATAGCTAAAGAAAGCATGTATCCATCTCATTGCCTAGCAAAATTCCTTTTCAGGTATAGAATCTGTACGAGGGAAGCAAAGTATTTTTGAAGGTCATTGCTCTGTTCATAAGTAAAATGTTGTAGAAGACGCTTTCAAGTGCAATCGAGTGGAGATTCTTATTTTGAATCAATGAGTATCGTCTTTGATCATTCAAGAATTTTAAGAGCTCTCTATCTGTAGCTCAGTAAGTGGTGCCAGTTTTTATACTGCTGAGAAACGTTGTACCCCAATCATTCGGCACTTGATACTGGTCTTGGTAGTACCAGCTGCATTTTCCTCAGTTATTGAAGCCAGTTCCTTTTATAAGTAAACGTGTATGAACGCTTTACTTGGCTATGTTGGTAGTGTGTAGATATTAACTCGTCCAATCAGAGATCTGCTGCAACACGGATACATCAAGAGTACTTGTTGCGCGATTAGAGTTGGCAGGCCTTTAAATTTAGTGGTTCGTGCTTTGTCGTTCTCGTTTGTGATTTTGTACTTTCTTTCCTAGTTTTTGAAGTCGGTCTTTCTACATTGTTTCGCTTGTTATGTCCATTTGCACGCATTCACTTTGTATTCCTTCACTGTATTCTACCATGCTGTTATCTTTATCAAAGCTAGGCCATGAATCTTAGTGCTGCGCCCAGTCTTTGATTTACTTACAGATGTGTGTTACCAAAAGGGAAGAGCTTGCTGGTGTTTTCTATGCTATTTTGAAACTTGGTTGCATACAATTTATTGAATTGTGAATATTAGGGGTACTATTTAGACCAAGAGTAGAACAGAGGAAGGCTCCCCGACGGGGTAATTTATGGGACCAAGTGAACTTGGTGAATTTTGGGGCGCTGAGTTCAAAAGTAGATGGTATACAGGCGTTAGGTGGGACGTTTTTAGCCTCATTTTCATGATTTAACGTTTACTTCTGGTGAAAGCGGTCAGTGCATCATTTGAAAGCAAAAGACAGTAGAAACTCTTTTGAATAAGAATACCTTTTGCTATTTTGTACTGCTGAGTGAAAGAGCTGATGCTATGCTTTCAGTGGGCGTGGTTTCTAGTTTCGTTTTCGTGGTGGAATGGCTGAGTTTGATAGTTCATCTTTATATTGAAAACAAAGTTAGGAAGGTAAAGCAATTGATGAAGTATTGGCAATTTTGGGGCGCCTACTTCGGAAACAGCTTATGACATGGACGATAGGTTGGTCATTCAACCTAATTTTAATGATTTGTGCGTGTGTGCATGTTATGGACAGGATTGTGCAGTAGCTAAACAAGGAACACGAAAATACGCTAGCTACACAAAATATTGGAAATACTGTTTATTCATCTTCTTCTTCCAACACATGACCAGAATCATCTTCCAAATCAATACTATGCGAGAAATTGGTGTTCTTTTCATCTTCCATGCAGTTAGTGAGAAGTTGGATAGCATGATCTCGACAACGAACACTGGTCTACTTAACCCATCCTTTTTCATCCCAACTCCTATTTATCGGACATTCTAGGTTGAGAATCAGTAGGTTGCTATTCTTGAATATCAATGCAACATATTCAGCTCGCGTGATATGATACTTTACATTAGCTTCACACGATGTTCAAGTTGGCAAAAAGCTATAATATGATAGACTAGTACCTTCTCTCTTTCGAATTTTTGCAAGAAGACCTTAGTTCGGAGCTTGTTGAATGATGATTTCCCTATGCTTTCCACACAGTTAGCAAACAGAAAGTTCCTTCTAATCTTTTTGCCAACATCACATCGCAGTTATAATAAACTGTAGATCAACCACCAAGCGAAGTGTTCATTTGTACAATGAAACATCAAACCATGCATACGAAAACCATATATCCATTCCATGAAGCAAAACATCTGAAATTGTCGATGTGAAAACATTCTTGTCAGATTTTAAGCTATAAGCAAAAGACAGCTTTTTATGTATGTTCTACTTTAGGATTGTGGGGTTGTCTTTCTGACGAATCTTGTCGCTGATAGCAGGCCCTGTAGAGGACGAAGACGAAGACCAATGTTTCGTAGGATCGGATCTAGTCGAAGGCGAAGATTTGTCGCTCGTCGAAGGAGATTGCATAGCCACCGTGAGTTAACGACTTATTCACTGAGAAGCTTAAAGTAATTGCACATCTTTGGTCGTTAGTAACGGTATTTTTAGCAAATATATGGCGGGGTTGGCAACCCTAGTGGCAGGAAATCATGATAACAAACGACCTTATAGGATATCGACTCTGCAGTAACTATCAACAGTGCTGGCTAAGGGTTCATAGATTTATAACGTCTAAAAACTATTCGCAATTTTTGACCCCCTCCCCTTTTGTCTGACATAACCTTGAATCTTAAGATTCCCTCTCCTAGGACATCTAAATTTTGTTACTTCCCCTCCTACTCCTCCATCCAGCACACGTAGGCCGTGTCCACACTACAATACTAGTCTGAATGCTGGTGGGAAACATTTGGTGGAAAGGAAATCCTAGATTTGAGATTTTGCCACATGTTCTGTCGATAAGGCAACGTTGAACGCTGATGTTTAACTGCTTCATCCGCTCAAATGGTTATTGGTGCTCCATGGTCAGCAGGTAATGCCCTCATTCTCCTGATTTTCTCATAAAAGCTCGCGGTAATAAGAAGAACACTTCTTGCTTTGCAAGGTAGAACGGGGCTCGGCCCAAGTTTCTGTCCACACTATACAATTCAGGGTTCGGTCTAGGCCGAGCCCAACTCAAAACCTGGGCCTAGTAAGCCTAACAAGACAGCTTTCTAAACCTTTTGCAACAAAGCATAGTGAATAGTTTACGAAAATGCTGCCGAATTCACCTAATGGTACTACAATATTTGCCACACAGTGAAGATTTCTTTTTGCTTTCACTTCCGCACCTTCCCACTTTTGCATCTCCAGCTTTAGCTAAGGACCGTTATCAGCAGAATATGAAGCTCTGCATTGATGAAGAGGGCGAGGACGGTTACAACGTCAAGTTAGCGTACTGTGCAAGTGATCGCGCACTTTTGCTAGCAGTCACCATAGCAGCTGGTATTACAACGTTATTTTAGAACCAAGTTTGTTGAATAGTTCACCGTGTCTAGGGCGAAGTTTCTTTTGCATCAATATTTAGAAAGTATTCCAATTTGAGATGGAAAAACACTACTTGACAACGAAATACTTAAAGCAGGGTTCGTATGAGTTTTTGAAAGTTTTGTAAAGCTACGGAATTTGATAATGCAATTTTCCAGGAGCTGGAAAATTTTGGAAAAAGAAAGTTTTTCAAAATGGCTATGGAAAAGTTTTGGCTTTTTATTTTGGAAAATTCTAAAATACACTAAAATGGATATTATATCATAGTTTCGCATTAAATACCGTATATGCTACGTTTGTTCATTTAAATATTTATAATGTGAAATATATTCCACCAGGAAAGTCTTTATATGGTCCATTGAAAATAATGTTTTTTCTATTTTTATGGGGCTTCAAAATGCAAACAAAAATGTGTTTCGTGGGCTTGGAAATTTGGTAATTTGGCTTTGGAAAGTTTTGGAAATATTTTTAAAGGAGCTTGTACGAACCCTGGTGAAAGATGCTTGGAGTGTTGGACAAGAATTGGGAAAAAGGAAATGGTCAAACTTGAGAAACTAGAAGGTAGAATGCTGAAGAGATTGTTGCAAGTTCCTGAATCAACATCAACTTGGGGGATTTTAAAGGAGACTGGAATTTGGACTTTAGAGATACAAATAGCGCTACCAGAGATAGATGCTTAACCAAAATCTACTTGCTTCGGATGAAGAAAGATTTGGAAGGAAGATAATTGAAGCAGAGCAGGAGACATGCGGATCATACATACGTTCTTGATGGGACCCAAAGACTTTTTTCACTTGCTACTTGAAAGTAAAGGTCCATTTGGAATGATAAGTATTTGCTGCTTGTTGGTTAGTGGTAAATAAAGGATATTTTAGTATACTAAAAAAAGGTGTTGTGTAATTATTCAGAATATGTTCTGGAAGAGAATACCTGAAGTAATAGAAATCTACATAGATGAAGTACAAACTACAACAAGGATACCGTATATTCTCTTATTAGCCCCCCTCTCCAATAAGCCCCCTCTAGCCCAAGAAATTTGCCAAGCTCCCCTCTATTAACTTTCCCCCATAGAAAATATTTAATAGTACAAAGTGTAAGCAAGCTTCACAGAGGTAAGTAAACTAAGCTAGATCACGCTTCGGAAACAATAGCTCTCAGCCCATCAAGTCAAACATTGTCTTACTACAAATAAAAAACATTCTATATCAACTTTTATTACCCAATTTTCAATTCTGTTTGCTCTGCTGTGGGCTAATGTTCTCTATTTTCAAATAACAAATATTTGGTTAATTACCATTGAAAATTTTCAAGAAATGTATTGAGCTCCTCTACCTCATAAGTCCCCTTCTAGAGTGATTGAAATCAATAAGCCTCCGGGGACTAAATAGGGAATTTGCGGTATTTGTAAAAGAAAGTAAAAGAGAAAATTAAAATAGCGTTAGACACACAATCAAAGAGAAATGAACATAGCAAAAAATAAAGCATTACAAAAGTCATGAATGCAAAGGGAAGAATAGCTTCAGTGTATGAGCTTAAATGAGGCATCAAAGACACGTAGAAGGAGACTGAAGGTGATGGATATTGACAATTATTACGGGAAACAGAGAAAACGCCAATGTGAAGAAAATGAAACAAGAGAATACATCATACAGTGCAAGCAGATGGCAGGGAGAGACTGAAAAAGATTGGTTAAAAGAAACCGTAGATATTGGGATAATAAGAAAAGTGAACATATGGATGGGAGAGTACATAGAAAAGAGACAAGAATAGATAAGCAGGACGATAAAATAATAAAACAAAAGAAAGGAAACGGAACGGAGTTCACAGGAGTTACATCCTGCACTGCAGTGGAACAAAAACTCTTCTTTGAGCGTGCTTGTGAAGAAGGACAAAGAGGACATAGATTAAAGATTCAAGGGTCACTTTCACAAGTTTAGGTAAAAGGAAAGAGGCCTAGCTTGGAAAGATGTCTGAAAAAATATAGACTTGTTCACTGACACAACTTTCGGTTTTCTTGCTTTGTGTAGAGCAGACTTTCTCAACTAGAATTTGCTGTACGCCACTTTAAAAATGTTAGCATGCAAGAAGTGCCACAGCTAAAAGTTATACCTTGAAAAAAATCTTGAATCTGGTACCCGTACCTCCATGAATTTAAGGAAAATGAGGGGTGCTACCGTTAACATTCCGTTGACATTGTCAATGTTCCACCCGTGTTGGCTAGGATTACGAAGCACATTCCCATCATATTTGTATTGAAGATGCCATACAGTATTTCAGATGAGGCTCTTACAACCGGTAATAAGTGTCGATCTCGAAGTCAAGCAGGTGGAGATGAGTGGAAAAGCAGACAAGCTGGGTCCGTTTTTGAGAATATTAACTTCTAACTTCTCCGAGTTTTCCTGTTTAATTCACGCATTTGCCTCTGAGCATTTATGGAACCACATGCTTGTATAGAAAGCGGTTCTCGCGGTCGAAATGCAGGTCCAGATACGCTGATAATCATCTTCCAGATACACTGATGACTTTGACTGGCTCCTTCCTCAAACAAACTGTTGTTCAGCCAGGTGAAAAGATGTGTGCTAGGTTTTCTGGCTGCATGGAGGAGGCAGGAAAACCCATGCCCATAAGGTTTCTGTAATGCTACATATTCAGTGTGGTGAGAGGACTCCGACACAATAACCTGCTACATGCTGGTGTAGTACTGAACCGAAAACACATATCATGACACATGCTTAGTTACATACAATTACACCCAAGGAGTCCAATAGTATAGGATACTGAAGTTTCTTCATGTTCTTTGATGTTCCATTCATGTGGTCAGGACAGTTCATGTTCAGAAGAACCTGATAAAATTAAAGAACTGTTAATATGGTATGGAGGCTGCATTATTTGAAGATGACTGTGTGTGAATATGTTCAGCTTTCGTTTGTTTTTACCTCAGCAGCTTTTCCTATGTTCACCCTTTATTTGCTGTTGCTCTCATGCTTTCACCATTTACTCTCCTTTTACCCTCTATCTTGTCGCATGCGTTGCCGACTGCTACCCTTTCAATTTTACTTTTCATGCGATCATTCCAATAGTACTATGAATCTCATTTCTTACCGTGTTTATTCTGCCAAACCAAAGCTTGACACTGCTATATGCTCAATTCTTCTTAGCACCATACAGCACCACACTACTCTGCATCACAATCCACCTCAACACATTACCAGAAACTCATATACACCTTTGTGCAACAGTTACCAACACTGTATAGCTGCAAAGCACAACACACCAGTGGCACAATATCTGAAAGAGTCAGTAATTTGAATAGCATTGAAAAATTTAAGAGAAATGCTATTTCTATCTGCATTTTAGGATGCTGGTATGATTTTCCTCTCAAACGTTGTTGTTGATAGCCGTCCATGTGGAGGCGATACACCAGCTATAGCTTATTCTATAAGTACTGATGCTGTGAGTGAAATGGAACGTGCACCTCTTGGAGGTGGTGCATTTTCAAGTGAGTTTTTATACATCGAGTAATGAAATAATAGCACCCTGCTAGTAATTTTTGAGATTTTGAATATTTCGTATATTCTGGAATCGAAGCTACATCTTTTCCAGGCACTACTTTATAATAAACACTCTAAGCATCTTAAGAGAAATTTTATAAGCACCCTACTTTATATGCTCCAGTCTTAATAAGTACTCTTCCTAAAATCGCAAGATGAGATCATAATTTTTGAATGTATTTATCTCAAAGAATTTGCACCGGGAAAATTTTGTAAGCTTTTCGTCTGCTGCTTCAGCTCTAAAAAGGATATATAGAACTTTTTAATTTGGAAAGTTACTGAAGTTCATGGATAACTTTTTGTTCTCTGCAGGAGAATCGTCCTATACTGGAACTAATAATCCAACCTCGCACTTTCTGTTTCGAAGCTTCTGTATTCACTCGTTGTCCTTGCGTATGCCAATTAAAAAAATATAATTAACAGCTTCTATGAAGAATAAACCCCTACTCGATACATGCTCCCTCTACAGTTTAGGAAAGTTTATGAACGACCCAGAGAATTATAGGAAAGAGTAATATTTTTCCAATGGAACGCTCAGCTATAGACATGTTAATAGCTCTTGAAGTTCTTGAACTATTGTGGCAATGGGTGGATCACGAATTGGTCTTAAGAAGCATTAGTTTGATGGAGAGTGTGTTGTAGGATGTTCGTATTTACCCTGAAATTTTTGCAAGACAACTTCAATCATCCATTGGAATTATGTGTTGCTTAACGTTATTTGAGCCTGACTCGTTATCTAGACTAAAAACTGTGATGCTCAAATAGCAATGTTTTATCAAGGAATCGGCTGCTGCAAGCTTCACAAGTAATGATAAAGATGAGTGTAAAAGCTTGGGGATTGTTTCAATAGGGATGGCGGTGAAGAAGTTGTTACGAATTCTGTAGTGGCACGAGTTTCATCTCCAAGACATTATTTCCTTTTTGAGATTCCCTCTCCGAGGGCTTAACGATGAAGATCTTTAGTAGTGAGTTCAAATAGCATTGCTCTCACCTACTTTTCTTTTGAAAGCCAATTCGTCACGTTTGCATACGCGTTTGATTGAATGAGAGAACATGAGAAGGATGCTATCTTTGTTTACAATAGCTATCAAATATCAAATAAATATACCAAATATCAAATATCAACACTTTTTATAGTTGGTTTTGAATGCTAGTTAAAAACTAATTAATACCAACTATTTATTTACAATACTATTTTTACATTATTGGATTTAAAATAAATAATTAAGAAAAAGATAGACAACCCATAAAACCAATAAAAAGAAACTTTCTATGTGCAGATGTGGCACGTACAATTTTTGCCATCCCAGTGTCGTATTTCTTTTTTAAAACTTTTTGTGGAAGTTGTTAATTTTATCTCATCACTTAGTGCATTCCACAAAAGACTTCCTCTAAATGATAGGGAGTTTATTCCGTAACACTGAGTATTCGCAGAGGGGATCTTACATAATTCACTAATACGAAGACCATAGGGCACATCTCTTTTCGTGAAAAATTCCCACATGTATTCTGGGTTTAGATGGTTAATTGTTCTATAAACTTCAGTCATGAGTATTTCTAGGTTCTTTTTGTGTATTGTCTTTGATTTATCCCTATCTAAAAGATCTTCAAACGTAGATTCGTAATCTCCATATAAGGCTCTCAGTGCACGCTTGTGAGTCCTATTTATTTCATTATTTGCTCCTTTGGTACAAAATAGCCAAATTAGAGGACAATATGAAAAATTGGACATTATCACGGAGTTGACAATGAACTTCGACTTTTGTTCTCCTAAAAATGGTCGTAATCTTATAAATGCATTTACTTTTAGATTGACCCTCCTGCATAACTCTTTAACATGAGCTTGAAACTTAAGTGAGTTATCAATGTTTACACCTAGAAGCTTTACCTGGTTGCTTGATGGAATTAAATTCCCGCTAATATTAAGGCATAGTTTACTCATGTCCTTTCGTCGTAGCTTTGGCACCATTAATGTACTGCGCATGTCATATCTTGATTCAGTGGTCTCGAAGTCTTTGAAGGTCTTTTATTTACTTGCACTACCCACAGTAATAGAGCTTGGCTTCATAACGTTAAAGATATAAGTGCCTTCCACAGAGCCTTGATTAGGTAGATTTCTCTGAATTTTGCCCCTGCCATCAATAACTGAATACTAGAGCTTTGTGCAGTTTAGTATTGTCTGGAAAGCTTGCGTTGATTGGTGAATTATGAACTGGCCTGAAAAACCTAACTTCGGTAGGTAATATGCCTCGGGGTTTTTATATGGGTATCTTACAGCTGAAAATAGCAACCTGAGACAAATGCTTCTGAAAAATAAAAAATTTTGTGAAGTTGTTTATGGTTTGCAGAGCTATTATTTCAGTTTAAGGCTTTCTCTAAGATGTAATTTCATTGACTTATTAAGCTTCTTCTAAGGCTAGTAGATGATTGATGCTACTCTATTTATTTTCACAAGCGAAATTTTCAATCTAAGACTTACAGCCTTTTGATTGTCAACGTGCTTCATTATTCTACACATTGCTTTACCATACAGTCCTTTAGCCTTGGACCTTTTGTCAGTGTATTACCTTGAGCAATTGGCAATTGTTAATTTATTACATACAAGTGTTTATGTCCAAAGTTTTTGTAGTGCCTTGTCGAAAAGAATGAGCTTTCTATATAAGTAGCTGAATGCCACCCCGATAAGAAGGGAACTCGAGAATCTAACCCACAGTTTTTTCCAATTTTTTTAAAATATCAAAGTGTGAACTTACTAATGTGTTATTGCTACTTACCATTCTGATAAATACTCTTTTATTGGTGATTTTCATTGTCAACAGAGCAATTTATTATTTACATGAGATACTCAGCAATCAAGCTCCAGAACTATATATCCTTCAATGGTAATTTTTCACAAGTCTATTAGCCGGCGATGCTGGATCACAATTAGGCTTCTCAATTCCTGCACTTTTATTTAGTTACCTTTTTGTTTGGTAGGGCCATCACCCAGAAGGAACAATATGAGGAAAAGCGTAAAGAAGCCAACGAAGAAGCCAACGAAGAAGCCCCCTAAGAAGCAGATCAGGAGTGACTTCCCAGAAACATGGCTTTGGACAGAAGAGCAATTAGAGTAGGTGTTCGTGTTTACATTGCTAATTTCTGAGTTACTTGGTGACATGTTGGATAAAATATTGTATTGTTTTTTGCAAAATGGAAATGTCTGAACCAATAAATGAAGTAGAGCAGAATTAGCACAGGTATCTTTAGGAATGCATTAAATTTATTTGCAGTCTCTTAATCGTTAATTTCCTCCAGTTATGTACTTCTAGGTGTCTGCAAATCAGGGTGTTGAGGGACAATAGGGAAGAAGCAGGAAAGTTTGTTGTGCTTCAAAATTGTTAAGCAAAAATCGGGGAATATTGCTAATGCTAGGGACACTCGGGGAATATCATGGAAAAGGACTTCTCTGATTTGGCAGACTTTCTGCATTCGAAGTGTAGCTGTTGTTTATTGAAGGTTTTTGTATATGTTTTAGTGCACAAACTGGTGAGAAGACAATTGAGGTTAAGGTACCAGACACAATCACAACTTGGCATGCAAGTGGTTTCGCTATTTCTTCCAGTGACGGCTTAGGTGTAGCAAATCCAGCAGAAATCAAAGGCTTCAAGGCCCTGTTCGCCTCCGTAAATCTACCTTATGCTGTTACACGTAATGAACTTGTCACAATACCAGTTGTTGTGTTCAACTACCTCAGTGAATGCCTTAATGTAAGTAGTTGATTTTTACAGACACTTGGCCCATTTCATACTTCATACGCTGCAATATTTTGTAATAAATATGGTAAGCATAGTATAAATATAATATGATGCAATTTGACATGGTGTAGAACAATCTAGCTTTATTAGATGTTTGTTTTTCAATACTTGCAGGTCCGAATTTCAATGAAAAGCACTAAAGACATCAAATCAATAACCCGTAATTACATGACCACTTGTTTATGTGGTGGCAAGACTGCAACAGTAATGTTTAAGGCCTATGCAAAGACGCTTGGTCGTATATTGGTTGAAGCAAAA
>WIPJ01000237.1:444594-460706 GCA_018155075.1 Cassiopea andromeda
CATATATATATATATTTATATATACATATATATATGCATATATATATATATATTTATCTTTATATATTTATATATATATGTACGTGTGTATGTATATATTATATATATATTTTTTAAAATATATATTATGATATAATGGCTACTTGTTCGAAGTGCGTTATTGATAATTGCAATTTCCAGTTTTCTAGTATTACTACCTATTTTTCACATTTCTAACCATTGCTCTCTATTTTTCCAGCCTGAAGGGATTGAGAAAGAATATACATATAATTCTTTGGTTTGTCCAAATGGTAATCCATTAGTGTATAGATACATTGTGGTAGTTGAAATCTCGCTCCATTAATGTTTGCAAAAGTATTTATCAGAAGTGCTTAGTGAAGCTTCAGTTGCAATGAAACTCTAAATTAAACATGCTATTCGTTTTGAGGACTTATGAAGTTGGATTTACTCAAATGTATTCAACAACGTTTTATCGAGTGCTGCATATTGTTATTTTTGATATCAAACCTATTGTTATTTAAAATTGCAAAGTAAAGAAAATTGTTATATGATAGAGCAGAGGTCACCAATCTTTTTAAGCCAAGGGCTACCTTAGGATTATCAAGTGGAGCGTTGGTACTTAGGGCAACTGTTAAGAAACTTGGAAAATATTGGGCCAAATCCATGTAAGGATAACAATTCATTCGCAGCCTGGACTGATCTGTATACCTGTTGATGCCCTAAGCACTGGCCAATATGCCGAAGCAAGTGTTCCATAAGAAAGTGGACTGGTAAGTGTTTTTAGGCAACCCCCTTCGAAACGTCGGAAAACGCCTTTCTGCAGAACATAGTGCATTTGCTTCATTGATCTTCGTGCTGAGAAGGAGAAACTGATCCCTCAACCAGGTTTCATCTAATTTTAAAGATTTAGAACGAAAAAGGAAAGCTACGCCGACTTTTTGGATGCTGCTGTTGCATGCATTGGCGTGAATGGATGCATCAACCGACAGACAGACGCATGACCATCTACATTTTGAGGAGAAATTTGATTTTTAAGAATAGGGTCCGAATTACTAGGCCAAAAACCTAAAATCTTGCTTCACTGCGGGCCAGGAAGAGAAACTAGTGGACCAATTGCCAAGAGCGACAATGTTGAAAGATGCCCTAAGGCTACAGCTCAATTAAGATCATTAAAATGTGTACTTAGTGTACTTTTACATAGTATTGAAATATAATTGATTATAATGTATGCATACATGCATTAGGAATGTGTAAATGATCACAAATACTGTCAAAATGCAGCTTTTTCCAAAACAATATACTTCACACAAGTAACAAGCAAGAACCATCTTATCCTCTACGGGCGACTAAAATGAAGCTTGTGGGCTACTGATTGCCCGCGGGCATAGGATTGGTGACCCCTGTAATAGAGTTTATGGTTTCATGTTTATAACTTGAAAGTGAAGTAGATATTTGCAATAAGTGCTCTGATTGAGGATGGCGCCCTGGCAACATCACTGTATGGATAAATTTTTTCTAGGTAAGGAAGTTGCAAATAAAGTTAAATTGGCAATACCTGATAAAGTAGTTGCTGGTTCTGTATACGCAGAATTGCGAGTTATTGGTAAGATATCAGCTTCCTTTCTTCTCATTTTTCTCACATATGTTGTCGTTTTGCTTTTGGCAATATCTGACTTGGTGGAAGACTGTAAAGTAAAGTAATGAAACGAAGTTACTGCTAAATTTGCATGAAAAGAAAAACGCCTTGTAAACTTTGGAAGGGAATGAACTGGATTGCCAGTCCAGGAACGTTTCTAGAAGCCCGGATATGATAGTATTTTAGCCAAATATCTTCGAAAAGTACTCTGCTTTCATGATTGTGAAACCCAACAGTTCCAAATAGAACCAGTCAAAAGCTGGTGCGGGTAGGCCTTAGGCTTTGCACAAAAATCGTTGGAAAATTTAATTTTGAGCTACTATTCATGCTCTTGCGGCTCCACTACAGGAACGGTGAGTGAACGGATAGCCAAATGTGAACGAATAGCGCATGAACTTCATAGAAACATAGCTCTGAATAGCAGTTTCTTCCCGTAAGAGCTGGAAACGCTTTGGGCTGTTCTATTTAGTACTAGTGTGCAAACTATTGTACCTATGTACGGCAAAGCACTATTTAGAACTTAGGAACTAACAAAGCTGTCAAGTATTCATAATTAACAATAGCCACTTTAAAAGCATTATACAGACTGAAGGTTTTAGTCTATTAATGAATGTTAATGCCTTGCATGTCTTTCAAAGCCACAGACTGGCATTAGTATATAGTTTGTGTGAGTCTAGAAATGCACGGTTTGCATGGACACCTTGCCTATTGCTATTGATTGCCATATTTTCATAATTCAGATGCATGGGTGAGGCGTAAATTAAAGCCTCAAAACTATAGAGCTTGTTTCTACCTGTGATGCAAATTCTTTTACTAAATTTAGGTGACTTGATGGGTCCAAGCCTTGCAAACATTGATAGTCTGTTGAAGATGCCATATGGCTGCGGAGAACAAAATATGCTGAACTTTGCACCAAATATTTTCATTATGCAGTACCTCCAGGCCACTCATCAACTGACTGATGAGATCAAGCAAAAGGCTACAGACTATACACTGCAAGGTATGACCTTATTTACAGTTTCATAGCGTACAACTGGTAAATTTTTAATTTTGTTCATCATTTTAGGGTACAAGCAGAGTGTATCTGTAATTACTTGTGCTATAATCTTGTTTATTATACTTCATTATCATTGGGAAAGTCATTTGTGCGATAAATACAATTCATATTTTGATAGGTTATCAAAGAGAGCTGTCATATAAGCATTCTGATGGATCATACAGTGCATTTGGAGAGAGAGACCCAGAAGGGAGCATGTGGTAAGCCTTCTTTCACTTTTATTCACGATTTCCCTGATTTCAGAATATATTAACATCAAATAATTTTTGTTTTAATTTCTCCCTTTAGAGGCAGGCATAGCAGGAATCATTATGATGATATTTTGAAAAGTTATGCCCTGAAAGCTTTTTGACAAATGCAAGCTTATTGCCGCATATTTCAAAATTCATCTAGACCACCATCACATTCTAAAGTGTTAGGCTGAGCTCTAAAACCGCTTTTATTGCTGATCTCTTGAAGTTTGAAATGATGCATATCTTCTAATATTTCAAAATAGCGAATCCAGAGAGGATTTAAATTCATTGCTCTTTTTCTTTTCTTTGAATGATGTTTTGCGCTTTCTTCAAATGATTTTTGGAACATGTAGTTATATTTTCTAGTAGCTTATTGTTATATTTCAACAACTGAGGATGGATTAAGGTAGTCCAATACATGTTTGAAGGCTAGGAAAATTTTTATATTTTGTCTAACCTTTTAGAATAAATTTTATGTTGAACTGTATGAGCATCCAGCTCTTAGTTCAGAAAGCAAGTGAAATGAAGGAAGACCCAATCATTGCTCTACTTCATTTTTCCCACAAGCAACCAGTTGGAAAGCAAGCTTTATGGCTGGAACATCTAGTACTTTTATTAACGACCTTCTTGTACCTTACAATAGGTCACTTTGTAAAGGTAGTAGAATTATTTTACTTCTGCAGTTTCTAGCTTGGAAATAGTAGCTTTTTAAATTTCTGTATGCATTTACTGTGTTCACTTTTCTTACACAGGCTAACAGCTTTTGTGCTGAAATCATTTGCTCAAGCTCGTGATTTTATTGAAATAGACAAAAAGGTTATGAAAGATGCTAAACGATGGATATTAAGGAAGCAAACCAGTGATGGATGCTTTCCAAGTGTTGGTACTTTGCATCATAAGGCTATGAAGGTCAGTTTTTATCCTTTTTTATGTTAGAATGATGTGGACTAAGTGAAAGCTTGAACAGAGCTTCGAAACCACTTCAAATTTTCAGAAGGAGCCAAACACGGTCTCTGAAATGTGTCTGAACAATAAATGATTGAAACAATGCTTCTACAAGTTTCCACCAAACCTTTGAAGGTTTGAAGGTGCCCCGGTACTTTTTAAACGTAGGTATATGTGATGGTACTAGGTTTGTAATTTCTATATCCTACGACTTTATTAAGATATACAAGATGAATGGAAAATGGTATGCATTTGGGTCTTGTTTAATTGAGTGTTGTGATGTTTCCATTGCTGTTTAGTAAATGTCTTTTCTTATCAATTTACGTTGCTTTATTCCATAGGGTGGTGTGAAAACTCCTGTGACTTTAACTGGCTATGTCGTTGTTGCTCTCTTAGAAGCAGGCATGAATTCACAGGTCTGTTTACAACCATACATATTTAAGGTTGACATGTTTTTCATATCAGTTGTCTTACATATTGGTAGATGTTGAAGCAGCACATTGTATTGTACCAGAGGAAGTAGACTTTGAACTATGTTAGTGTAGATATAGAACCTAGATGACGACACGGGCTGCCACCAAATATATTTTTAGCTTTTCGCAAATTGAAATGCTTAGTATAAGTTGTGTTTTGTTCACTATTATTAATCACAGCCAGGTGGCATGTTGGAGAACCTCTTGAGTAAGATATATTTATTACAACGAGCGCCGTGATGAGATTAATATTGGCATCTGAGAGTCAGATTGTCTCTCTACTTAATCCCTGTATTTGTCTCTGAATTTTTCCATATTTATTAATATTATTGATTCTCTTTCACAGAATCCGAGTATCATAAGTGCTATCAACAAATGCATTGCACCAGACCTTGCAAATATCGATGACACGTATTCCTTAAACATTTTGGCTTATACAATGAATAAAGCTGGCCGAACAAGGGAATTGGCTTATTTACTGACAAAGTTGAACAATTTAGCAATACGAGAAAGTAAGCACTATTTCCACAGTAATGAAGCCATTAGGTTGTGTCAGTATTTGGGCACTTGATCATTTTTATCAATAATAATTGTTATAAATATGACGTCATACACTTTGACCATTAATCAAGGCCAGTTTATTTTGGTTTCTAATTTAAGTAATCTTTCATCATGTTAAGTTTTGTGCAATTATTCTTTGTCTTGAATTGCTATAAGTACCACGGCCCGTACGGTCTGGAAAGTCAGAGAAAGTCGGACTTTTTCCTGAAAGTCAGGAGACGTCAGGGACAAAATTTGACGATATTCTGCAACGAGTGTTGATACACTCCATTTCTCTAATTTTATTAATGTAGGCCATCAAAATTGACGTCCTACACATGTGTTACTGTCTCCACATTCTGCTTACAATTTTGCCATATATAGATCCAAGACAATTCTTGTTTGTTGTGGTATGTTTTTGTTAATATTACTATTTTTGTTTGGTACTTTCTCATCAGAGTTAGGAAAATTGTGGTTTTTCCACCCTGGGTCTGGGAAAAAATATCATTTTCACTTAAAAATAACCAGGGAATGGTTCTCTTGCTAAAGTTTATGACCCCTGAGTACTACTACTAGTCAGTACCCAGAATGGTCTATCACCCTATGCCAATTATTTGAGTTTGAACGTTGAAGGTTTTAGGAAGGCTGCTAGATTTTCAATGTTTTTAATAGATGGCAACAGGTATTGGGGTGAGCCAAAACAACCAGAAAAGCCAAGAGAGGATTGGTTTTATGCACCTTACCGTCAAGCAAAATCTACTGATATTGAACAAACAGCATATGGCCTAATGGCGTCAATTGGAAAAGATGACAAATCAAAGGCAATTAATAACATTGATATCGTTAGGTGGTTGTCACAACAAAGAAATAGCCTGGGAGGATGGTCATCAACTCAAGTTAGTACAATAATTTTAAATTTGAACGCATGTTTTATCACATCTATCATGTATTCATTGAATATGTTTTTGCATTTACATTTAGTGAAAATTGGGAGTTACATTCTTATTGCTATCTTTTTCACATGAGTATTAAGGGTGTACAGTGCATTTGGTTATGCTGTAGATTGTAAAGTTGTTTTCTGAAGAAGTTATGTTGTCAAAGTTCATTTGATTGGTTGGTGTTTGTAAGTTCAACCATTTTATAGTGAAATATGTAGGGGGAATTGTGGAGCAGTTGTCCTCCATGTAGAGCAGAAGAAGTTGTTATTGTGGGAAAGGATATTTTTCGAGTTTTTTTGGAGGTGCATATTATGTCAATTTTAGTTTCTCTTTCAATGAATTTTGTCTTCTACAGGATACTGTACTTGCTATGCAAGCACTGGCAGTTTTTTCATCTATTGTTTATGGTGGCAAGCAGGATATGACAATTGATGTTGCTGTACCAGGAATGTCCCATAAATTCACCATTAATAATGACAACAAACTTGTACTTCAGCGACTTGAGGTGAGCTTTGCTGTTACCACCCACTTCCTTGAGATAGCAAAAAGTTTTACCTCAAGTGAATATTTATACAGAGTGTCCACTCCGGCTGGAAAAGCTGGAATAGCTGGAGAACGAGCCTTTTCAGAATTTGGCTGGAAAAAGTTGGGAAATCATACGGTTGTCTCCTGCTTTGGCTGGAATATCTGGAATTTTTTGGGCCTAGTAATAATTAATGGCATTATTAGATGAAAACGATCCTATCGAGAAGCAGGATTTAAGAAGAAAAGATTGTTAATATCACTTGGGGCTGGCCTTTTCACCAACTCGACCCAGGATTGGAAGATTTCCCTATGTTTTGCCAGGGTGGTTGGTAGATCCTTACCATCCAAGGGGTGGTTTACCGTAAGACATCAAATTTATATAGGAAATTCCAATTTATTGGTAATTTTTAGGTCACTCAATACTTTGAAAAAAGTCGCACCGCATTTTTCAATTGCTGAAATTTCATGTCAAAATTCATGGTATGGCTGGAAAACAATATGCTTTTCTGCCTGAAAGGCTGGAAAAGGTCACTTTTTTCTGAAACTTTGGAATTTCAATTTCGACTCAGTGGACACTCTGTTATATCTTTCCATTACTTTTCCTCCCTCAATCCCTACCTTTGCTATTTGATCATTCAGTATTTACGTCACTCATGCAGCAGTATAGCTATATGGGTGTTCCGGCACTCCCGCACCCCCTCCCCCAACATTTAGCTTGTTGGCCAATTTTTATTTATCAATAGTCCAATGTTATATCAATAATTTACATTATATCTCTAGCACTATTGATATAATGCAAATTCAATTACTTATAAACCTCGAGGGAAGTCCTGTTTTTGTTTGTACTTTCCATACACCTAGTGGACCAGTGATTGCTGGTTACGTAGATATAGAATGTAACCAAAACCAGTGCGGAAGAACCTCTTGGACCTAATAGTTGTTTCAGCACTTTAGATGTCTTGATATGTGGAATGCATTCAATTGATCTTGTCGTCAAATGTCCACCAATGGTATGTATTGTGAAATGTACTGCCAACTTGCTTTCATGCTACTCTCAGTGCACTGCAGTTTATTTCTTAATAAATACTTTTCAAGATTCCTCCAAAGTTCCCTGCGCTGTTAAAGACGTATGCAAGAGGGCAAGGTTGTTCTTTACTTTCGGTAAGTGCGATATTTTTGTGTGATTTTCGGATATATTACTCCCTATACTGCAAGTTGAAACTTTGACAGTATTTTCTTGTATTCACCCTCTTGTTTCATCGGCTTTTTCTGTGATTTAATATCATAACACTACTCTAGCGGCTGTAAGCTTCATGGTCATGTCTAGGTATAGGATAATGCTTGTGGTATAATAAATAAGTCACGTATTGCTTGTTTATTTGTTTAAGCTGCAATGTTTTTGCAAGTGCAGGTATTTGTTTTGAATTAATTCCAGTATTTTCATTGATGACTCTTTGCAATATTTCAAAGTACACATGACGACATGAAAGGGTAGAATGGAATAGAATGAAAAAATGGATGCGTGTCCATTTCGCTAACAGGAACTTTTGTCTCCTAGGCCTCTGTGAAATACAATGTTAAAGATGTTCAGGAGGATCCTGCCTTCAAGTTGGAAGTTAATTTATCACCACTGCTTAGAAATGGACAGAAACTCAAATTTGGTAGATGCCATTCGCAAGAAATTGACATTTGTGCTAGGTAAGAACTTTCGTTCAATTTAAAGATAAAATTAGTTTTTTGGAAATAGTTCTTAAACGCTTGGCCTTGTTGCATATAGCAGATAAATTTTAGTATGTTAATTTCTCATGAGTTTTGTTCTTTTGTTAGATGGCTGAGGGAGGATTCTTCAAATATGGCCATCATTGCAGTAAAGATGCTATCTGGCTTTGAGCCAATCATTGAAAGCCTCGACAAGGTATGCTAGTTTTGCATGTTCTATTGCAGGGTGGTGAACTCATTTTGTTCCAAGGGCATCATATGACAGAGTTCATCTCAGGCAAGCCAGGTTGAGAGACGGGGGTCACTGTTTGGAAACTGTGACTAGGTCCTTAACGTGTCACAGTTTGGATTAGGTGACAAGGTAAATTAAAGCGAAATGCAGTTTCTGGCTTTGTAGATTGAAGTTAGATTTCCATTACATATTTAAGTAAGAGACTGATGATGTTAAAACTATTTTGAGCATCATTGGTATACAGTCAAGTTCGCGTAAGTCGGATACTTCAAAACTCAAAGTAACAGCCTAGGTCTATTTTTGCAGGTGTGGTGATTTTTTTACACTTGTATCAGATGTTTTACGTCCGATATCAACAGGTGATGTTTGATTGTAAAAAAGGTAGCACATAGAATGGCTCTGGCTAGCTACATCAAGGCTGGAAATAAGGAAAATATATACTGTGGGGCACTTTTGGAACTGTCTTACATATAGGGTGTGGTTTTTGGTGTGGTTTTGGGAGCATTCTGAGTCCACAGCGGGGTCCAGGGCATTTTTCGCCAAAAAGTATTTATTTATTTGGGTTCCTCAGGTTGTCAGAGAACTCTTATTTTTTTTTAATTCTTGGGAATAATTTCACTGTTGGGCAGGATAATTCGTGGATGTTGTGCAACCATGTGTTGACTGATTCGCCATTTTGCCCATTCATCAAAGGGGATCGTCGGACATTTTAACAATTTTTTCAGTGTTACAAGCGGTGTGAGTATTTTTGTCGGACATTTGGGATGTCCGACGGCTATTTCCACCCCTGCGGCATAGAATTACTGTTTATTAGGAAAATGCTGAAACGTTTGACCATCAGTAGTTACTGCCATTTAGTACTACTGTGTATAGCTGGGTGTCCACTCTGGATGGAAAAGTTGGAATTGCTGGAAAAGCTGGAAAACGAGCCTTCGTTCAGAGTTTTGCTGGAAAAGCTGGAAAACCATAGGTTTTTTCCTGCGTTGGCTAGAAAAACTGGAATTTTATTTTTTTGCCAAATAATAAGTAGTGGCATTATTAAATGAAAAATGATCTTATTGAGAAACAGGATTAAAGAACAAAAGATTTTTCAATATCTCGTAGGACAGGCGTTTTTCACCAAGTCGACCCAGGATTGAAACCTTTCCATATGTTTTGCCAGGATGTTTGGTGGATCCCTACCCTCTGGGGGTGGTTTACCCGAAGACATTGAATTTATATTGATAATTCCAATTTATTGGAAATTTTAAGGTCATTCAATACTTTGCGACAATATTTGGAAAGTTTTTTCAATGGCTGGAATTTCATGACAAAATTCAAGGTATGGCTGGAAAATAAAGTGTTTTTTCTGCCCAAAAGGCTGGAAAAAGGTAAATTTTTTCTGAAACTTTGGCCGGAATTTCAACTTTACTCAGTGGGCACCCTGGTATAATCAGGCTTTATGTGATTCTGGCGTTTGACGTGATACCTGGGATTGGTCAATTTCTTAACGGGAAAAATATCCTACTTTCGCTTAAGTGGAACTTCGCTTCAGTGAAACTGTTATGCCTTGTCCCATGATTTGCGAATTACATGAGTTTGACTATAGTATACACCTTGGAATATATTTCATTTTGAAACGCACTTTAATTTACTTGCTAGATCGATATTCGTTATGGCTTTGTTTGTGTTAATATGTATACGTATTTGTTGATTTCAGGCTGTGTCACGTGATATACTTCTAAAGGAATATGAAAAGAAGGAAAAAGAGTATGTCTTCTACTACAATCGAGTAAGTTCTCCATTATTTTTAGCAGCAAACATTAAAGCTGATTTTACTTTCTCTTACTTGTCAATTTTATTCTAAAACTGCACTCGGCGCTCATACAGCTAGCCATTGGCAGTCCTAACAATTAATTTATAAGAAATATGGGTCAGAAAAAATAAGACTTTGTTTTGTTAGGATACAGAACAAGAAAAACTAGAACTATAATTGGGCATTAGATAATGGGGTTTTCTATTGCAATGTCTGTTCTAAGCTTTGGCAAATCATCTGTCGCAATTTTGGATTTTACCACAGGATAAAGAGTAACATCTTCATTTTGAATTAAGGAATGTTATGTGGAATTCTTTGCATGGTATTGCTCCTATCCCAGGCTGTAGCAGCACTTCACTTCAGATAGAAACGATGAAGGGGATAGTTGAATAAAAATTTACTTTCTCCTAAGATTACGAGAAAGGGTGTGTGCTTGCGTTTCAAAATGGAACAAAAGCAGATTGTGGAAGCGATTCAACCAGCATCAGTGAAAGTCTATGACTATTATGAAACAGGTGATTGAAAATTTATATTGTCTTATCATTTGTTGCCCTATTGATTTCCTACCTTTGTAAATCAATGGTTTATTTTGGCTGGAAAGCTATTTGTATTTCAATGAAGAGAATTAAATAAGATATAAAGTTTTTTGAATGCATATAGAGTCTATATTTGTCTTTTCAGTCTAGTGAGCAGCTTTTTGTTAGATCATGTTAAGATGCACTAAATTAGATTCAGATGCAAATTTATCCTTAAGAATGAATGAAAGAAGAACTGTTAATACAATTGCCGTCCCCACTATGCAAGTTGTTTGATTCTCAATAGATAAGACCACAATTCAGTGGAAGCCTCCTATTGTCATGAGTTATATGGATGCATTGTCACATCTAATTCTTTTTCTTCATAGAATTGTCGGCTACAAAGATCTACAAGGTGACTCCTGCTCAATGTGCTGGAATTCCATCACCAAACACATAGAGGGCATATAAATACAAAGGAACTTCATCTGACGTGTCATTTTTGTGTGCTCTTTTAATTTTGCATGGTAGTCTAGAGGCTTTGTTTTATTGATAATTTGCTGCTGAGAAATAAATTTCTCTAGTTTTTATAGTCCAAACGTATAAACAAGACAGTTCTTGCGTGATTTCAATTGTAATCTATTATATATACTACGACTCGCATACTTGTATATTTTTGCACACATCTGATCGCGTCCCTAAATGCTTTCTAGTTCCCAATCCATTAATTTCATACTAGAAGCTAGAAATCTTTAAACCAGGCAATTCATCTTCTAACGAAAGATATTTTTATTTATTTACTGCACTGGAAAATAACTATATTTGCGATGCTTGTGATACTATGTTTTCAATAAATTTCTTGATGATTTTGCTCCACTGGTTACAAAGTATGTATCTACTAAGACATGTACCAAATCAGAATTAAATTAAAGTCAAATCCTTAGAGCGATAGAAGAGTACAAAATGATTGAGAATTATCGACTTACTCATAAGAATTGTGAAGAACGATGTGAGGATGGAATACAGCTTTATAGCAGATATAGAAATTGTGTTGCTACTTAATGAAAAAGCAGAATTGGTTACTGTCAAGGTTGATAAGAAGTAATTGATGAATGTGAAAAGGATTTGTACAGTCGTGGAGTCAATAATCTCAAAGAGAGATTGGAGATGCTATGATATTACTAAATGAATGATATAAATGGTACTCTTTTTTTATAAGATGATATAATAATTTCATATCTTGGTACTGAAGAGAAATTGGTTTGGTGAAAGAAACTTTCTGATAAATTAAGATTGTGCCCATACATTGTAATACAACCTCAAGGTTGGCTAAGGTTTTGTTTTGAGCAAGAAATCGCTTCTCTTCTGTACCAACCCCTTTGTAAATAATGAACAGTCTTTTTTTTCTCCGAAACTTGAGCATAAGTGTGTACTTGTACTTGCTACTACCTTTGATGGTGTTGCTTTGATTTGAGTTCACAAAATCACTGTATTTCATTTAAGTATCCTATACAGAGCTTTGAAACCTTTAGTTGGTGTGGGGGTGTTAATAAATAGGAGGAGTTGGATTTGCTACCAGTCTTTATTTAGAAGAGTGCTAGTAAATGGAAATGGGTGGTGAAATTCTTGAAAAGTAACCACTCAAGAGACCTTACAAATTCTTTTGCACCTACTAGTTGAAAACATACCACTTGACTCGAAGCCATCGCAAAGGGGGAGGGTGGTGGGTGACCCACCCCCAGGAATAGCTCTGACGGCAAATCTTGCCTCTTATCGGTAAATCGTACGTTTTTAGGGGATGTTTTGCCACTTATAGACACAAAAGAAAGTTTCTTAACTCTTGTTATATGCTGCAGTATGTAGAGAATTTTCTCTGCAATATCAGTAGCTTCGGACACTTTCATCGACACATCCTACGATTTTACTTCACACTCCCCAGAGGCCATCCCTTTGCGACTGTCCTGGCTAGACATGTTTACAAAAACCTTGTCTTCGCATTAAAGAGTGATGTTCATGGCTGAATACAACACTATATGTACGTTGGTTTCTTCTTCCAATTCCTTACCCTTTGTGCAGGGACGAAGCTATGTGGCTCAATTTGGGGGACGTAGAAGGATAAAATTGCAACTATGACTTAATTTGCATTTGCTTTTACACAACTTGTGTACCTTTAAAATTCATGCATAACTGTCATAGTAGTTTTCTATAAGTAATCTAGTATTTACGCATGTAAAACATGAATTGTGTTGGGGAGTGCACAAGGAGGTCTGGGGACTCCGCCCCCAGAAAAGGAGGGAAATGCCTTCTCAGCTAAAATTATTGAGTTCAGTCAGAACGGTGCTCTCATCAAGTAAAAAATTGCGAGTGTAGGGTTTGGCTTTCCAACTAAAGGTCAGCTTGCCCAACATTGTGAGTTCACCTAGAAAATTGCACTCATCGACTCGATAAATTCTCAGTGAAGTGAGTGACAAGGTTGCGCATTTTGTACTTTCACCCCTAGAATAACCAGATAGCGTAATAACGTTTATTGAAAAGCTGAAAAAATCACTTAAGCGCCAATGCCTTCAGCAACATTTACTTGTTTCGATGTATATTATTCAGAAACTCTGTAAAAGATGACAAAATTATAAAGCATGCCAAATGCAATTTTTGAATTCCAAACTACTCCAAAAAATGCCAAAAGTATGAAATTTGGCATTGAAAATGACAATCTGGCAACCCCGCTGCAACCGAGTTTTTCCGACCCTGGGGGCATGCCCCCCCCATTTACGCATTTGCTTTGTAAATTTCGGAACTCTCTTTTTTCTACGCTTCTACGTAAACACAACTAATACTAAGCTATGTGACGTAAATGTCAGTAAAACAATGGAAGTGCGTTTGCACGCGATGAAGCATCAAGTCAGGCTACAACTAAAGGGGCGGGGGGAGTGATACACAGTGTTTGCCATAGCAACATAGACTGCAGTGGTGTGAGTAGAGGTATATGCTAGACCAGTGACTATCAATACCAAGAAAACTAAGTCCCTCTCTACATCAAGGAATAGTGAACCATTGAATCCTTTTATATGCAACGATAGAGTGCTTGGGCCGTTCTGGCGGAACTCTACTAGAATTTACATGCAGTTAATACACACTTTTTTTATAAGAAACCACTTTATAAGGAAGCTACATGTAAACAGCCGGAATATTTAAGGAACTTGTAATACTAACGGAAAAAACCTAAGGGACTTTTCAATTTGAAAAATATCAATGACTGTAAATAATCAAGAATAGGGAAGCTAGTTCTATTAATTTGCCAAAACTCACATAGGTACATTCTTACAACTTCTTCCCTACCTTATTTGTGCCTTTACTCTTGAATTCTAGCCAAAATTAAAGGCAAAATTCAGAATTTTGATGTTTCCTTACGTTTGTACGGCTTGTATGGCACTACATGTGCAGTGGAAGTTGAGGAACTATTAAGGAACATTTACTACTAAAATTTAATAAAAAGAGGTCCAAAAATAAGGAACTTTTAGAACTAGGCCTTGAGCTAGGCTACTTATTGAAAAAACCGTGTATGCGTCTTTCCCCCTGGAAATTGCTTTCTACCTGCAAGATAAGATACAAACCAGTGCAGTTCATCATTTCGGACCCCATACCTCTCAAGCTTTCCACAAAGAAGTGAATGATCTACAGTATCAAATGCCTTCCTAAATCGATAAATGTGGTACCAACCATTTCATTATTATCAAATGCAGAATACCAATCATCAGTGCTTTTTAGTAGGCAAGACACGGTAGAGTGGAGTGCTCTAAATGCAGGTTGTTCTTGCGATAAAAGATTGTTGTTATTTTGATATTTGTATAGCTGATTAAAAATCGGTTTTTTCAAAAAGTCTTGTTAGAACAGGTAAAACTGAATTTGGTCTGTAATTAGATGGTTCACCTTTATCGCCTTCCTTGAAATTAGCGGTTACTCTAACAGTTTTCCATGACTCTGGAAATATACTGTTTCTAGTTGAGATCTTCAGAAGCTGTGCAAGGGACTTAGAAACATAAGGAATAGCAAGCGTAAGAAAATAAGAAGAGATTTTATCAGTACCGACACATTTAGGAGTCTTCATCTGATTCATGGCCTGTGTTACTTCATGTGCTGAAATTTCACTGAATCTGAAAGTCGATTCATGAGCATTGACAGTGTATTCGTTATTGAGTAATGGATTAGGGGTATTAGGGATTTCATTTGCTAGATCATTGCCAATTGAACAAAAGTATCTGTCCATTGAGTTAGCAATGGCGTCCTTTTGGAGAATCTCCCGTCCGTCAACATTTAAGCTATTAATGCTAGTTGACTTTGACCTTTTGTTTAAGAGTTGGTCTACTATCTGCCAAGTAGCTTTCATGTTGCCTTCTTCGTTGGTAAATTTTTGAGCAAAATATTGTTTCTTAAGCTGTCTATTTAGGCTAGTGACCTGATTTCTGACAGTTCTATATGTCATCAGTAAAGACATTGAATTATTCCTAACAGCTGCTTGCTTTTATTGGTCTCTCCTTCGGATAAGAATTTAAAAATCAGTTGAGATCCAAGGGCAGAACTTCTCGGACACTCTAATTTCTCGGTATGGTGCATGCTTGTCAGTTAGGGAAGAGAATAAGGATGACCATTTGATGACTAGCTCAATAATATCATTGGATGATTGCACTACCTGTTCCCAGGGAACTTTAGCAACATCATCTAGAAAATCTTTTTCTGAGAACCTTTTCATTACTCTAGTTGTTATGATTTTATGATCACGTTTCAAGGCTCCATTTTATTTACGTATACAGTATACCAAGCAATGGTCACTCATAGAGACCCTTATGACTCCATATTGACTTATATTACGCTCAAAGTTAGTGGCAATATGATCAATAATCGTTCTGCTCCCCAGAGTTTCCCGAGTTGGCCCCTGAATTAATGGCTTGAAAGAAAGATCATAAAATTTGATAGATGCAATTAGTATCTCCGATAAGAAAGATTTCTTTTTCTTCCCTATCAAGGGAAGAGAGAACCTTCACAAAAAAGATGACGGGTTCACTTGGTGGTCTATACCAAGCCACTATTATGAATGGCCTACATTTCAATGGTTTAATCTCGATGCAGATGACTTTAAGTCCATAGTCAACTATATCCCTTCTGACAGTATACTTGAGGTAACCCCTCTAGATGTTCTGTCTTTGCGCTCAACCTTATAACCGTCGATATCAATAATTTGATCGGGTACATCATTGTCAACTTTGGTCTCATTTAGGGAAAGGACATGAAATCCAATATTAGCTAAAAACGTTTAAGCTCATCTTGGTGACCCCTAATTCCGTTTAGGTAAAGAGACGCAATTTTAAGGCCTTTATGTGAGTGCTGTAACCGATGATAGTGGTCTATATCACCCCCCCTAGCATCATAAACATAATTATTAGAATGTTCTATTGTGCAGCTACCTCTAAGTGTCTGTTGCAGCTGTTACATAATTTTTGTCACACAAT
>WIPJ01000237.1:460931-474272 GCA_018155075.1 Cassiopea andromeda
GATGGAGATTGCTACCATTTGTGTGATATTTGGCATCCATTTGTTCATGCTTGATAAATCCAAGTTGGTGCTGCTTACACCTCTTTTGTGGTACACCTCTTTTGTGGTACACTAAAAGAGGTGCAGGTACACCTCTTTTGTTGTTGAATGATCACCACATTGCTATGTTTGATTTCATCTCAAGAGAAGAGCCACGACGTAAAACACCGTTTCCTCTTTATTTATTTCGACATTCCATTAATCACAAAATTAGGATTTAGCCAGTAGACATCACGGTTTAATACGTTTCGAGACATCATGTCTCATCCTCAGTTAATATAACAGTGCCAGTGAAAAGTTTTATAAATGAATAGGGAAAAACAAAGATAATCCCGTGAGTTTACTTTCTCGATTTCCCACTTGTTTTTCCCACTGGCTTTCCCCCATTCATTTGTAAAACCTCTTACTGGCACTGTTATATTAACTGAGGATGAGATATGATGTCTCGAAACGAATTAAACCGTGTATGTCTACTGGCTAAGTCCTAATTTTGTAATTCATGGAATGTCGAAATAAATAAAGAGGAAACGGTGTTTTTCGTCGTGGCTCTTCTCTTGAAATTTATAATTCAGCTGCGATTCCCAAGAAATGTTTGATTTCATCATTGAAAAGACTATTCAGTATTTGTCGGAACATTTATTTGTCCGAAATAAGCAAAATGTTTGATCTTAAAACATATGTCATTTTGAATTAGCAAAAGCTTCTACCCACAGTGCTGCCTGCCCCCGTCCTCAACCCGGAAGAGGCTAATGTGCGAATTTCCGTTAAGAACAAATGAAATATAAAACCAGTGTTCTACCAGTACATCCAACTTTGATGGAGTGTTGAAGACCGAGGAACTATGCGTGCACTAGCAATACTGCTGCTATTTTGGTAAGGTGTGTTTTAGTGCTCTTACGTAACAGCTCTTATACTTCAGTAAAGAAATATGTGCTTTGCTAGTTGCCAGGTACCTGGAAAAGAACTTGTTTCTTTCGAGTTAGTTTGTTGGTAGTGTTATTTCCTACTCCTGACACTCTGGATGAACTGATGGCCAGTAAATATGGATGTGTGAATATGGATGTGCCATAGTTGTTAGCTTTTGAAGAGAACGAACTCATACACAAGGGGAAAGATGCATACGTGCATTTTTGTTATAAGAAACCTAACTCAAGGCATCGTTCTAAAAGTTCCATATTTTGCACCTCTTTTTATCAAATTTTAGTACTAAAAGTTCATTTTCACTGCACAAACAGTGCCATAAAAGTGGTACAGACACAAGGAAGCATCAAAGTCTGAATTGTACCTTTAATTTTCGCAAGAAGTCAAAACGAAAGGCACAATAAGGTAGGGGAGAAGTTCCATAAATGTTTCTAGGTGAGTTTTGGCTGTAAATGAATGGATCCTGTTTTCTAATCTTGATCAGTGGCGTAGCGTGACTTTTCAACTGGGTCTTCTATCATAGGATGTGACTGGTTGTGGCCAGGGGTGATTTCTAGGGGGGCTCAGGGGAGCGGAGCCCCCCTTGTTAAAATTTCTGCTCATTTTGGGGGGGCTGAGCCCCCCCAGAATCCTTTCATTGGCTTAGCTTTTCAGAGCCTATTGGCCTTGCTTCCAAAGTGTTATGATCAATTGTGCACTGCTTTATGGTTATTGACGCACCTTTTCTTGTTGGTTATACTATATCAGTATTAAACTAAATTATCATGTTTCCATCTTTGAAAATATGGGCGTGGTTGTATCTGGGCCACACCCAAATTATGGGCGTGGTTGTGCCTAGAGCCCCCCTTGTTAAAAAGTTTAGAAATCACCACTGGTTGTGGCTAGTTAATATCCTGTCTTATTTAATACCTTAACTTAGATATTTAGTATAAATCCATTCTCTAACCTGTCTTCAGCAGTTTGTACTACGGACTGTAACTAGGCTTTTAACTTTTTTCTGACTGTGACTTATGGAAGTAAGGGCTCTTGAAAACCAGCTACGGCTGAAGGGCCACCCTCGTTAATGTCTGAATGTTTACATAATTATAAAAATATTAACAGAAGACCATTCTTTGCAAAAGCAACTAGACACTAGCAGAGATTGACTAATAACAGTTTTTGAATAAGAGATCTAAGTCTACTAATATTGATATAATAAGTGATAAAGGCACTAAAAGTATCACTAAGAGAGAGATCTCTAATGCCATGAATAAATATTTCTGTTCTGTAGGTAGAGATCTCGCAGCAAATATTGGTAAATCTTCAAATCCTTTACTCTTAGGTGACTATGATATCAATCCACTTAAAATTACTTTTGTCTTCAACTCAATCCAGGTACAGCCCATTAGTGACGAAATTGGTAAAAGTAAATCGTCAAAAAGTTTTGGAAATGATAACGTTTCCAGCTACTTCTTGAAATTGGCCTTTCCTTATGTCAAAAACTCCCTTGTTCTCTTGTTTAACAGCTCTATAGAATCAAGTCAGTTCCCAGATAAATGGAAAACTGCCAGGATCACACCTATTTTTAAGGAGGGTGACAGGGCATCCAAAGAAAAGGACTGGCCTATTTCTGTTTTTAATTTACATGAATGACCCTCCTCAAGTTGTTAAGGCCTCCGCTGTCTCCATGTACGCTGATTACACAAGCCGTACCTTTCAATCTCAGGATATTTATCGACGTAATGAAACCATGATGATGATCTCAATAGCCTTAGGTTTGTGTATGCAAGGAATTAACCTATGTGTCGAAAGCTCAGTCGATGCTTATCTGCACGAAACCTAAGCCTCAAAAACTGCGGACTGCAGGGGGGTAATCTCTGCTTGAATCTTGATGTTATGCAAAAGTTCAATACTTAGGAGTACAAGTAGATAACAGTCTTGACTGGAAGGAGCAAGTAAAGGCAATCTCTTCTAAGGTATCAAAGGCGCTGGGATTTCTAAAGCACGCTAAGAAATTTCTCCCAGAGTCTTCTTTAAAATCACTATACTTAACCATAATTGAACCACGCTTTCGATATTGCTGTTCTGTGTGGCGCTGCAGTGGCTGGGGTACACTCTAATAGCTGCAAAAACTGCAAAATAGAGCTGCTAGAATACTGACAAACAGTGCTTTTGATGCCCCTAGTAGTCTACTTATAAAGAAATTAGGGTGGATGAGCAAAGTTGATTTGATCTCTTTCGAGTCCAAGCAGTTAGTCTTCAAGTTTTAAATAATCAGGCTGTTCAATATACATGCAACCTCTTTCAAAGAAACTCATATTGCAGCTCACAAGGCTTGAGAAGTACTGCAACGGATCAGAGGTAATGAACACTATTTCCAATGGTCAAAAAGGCTTTTCTTTCCTAGGAGCCATATTATGGAAGAACCTTTCAATTGAGGTTAAACAGGCGCCCTCCCTTTCAGTTTTTAACAAATTCTTCTATTAGATAAAAACCTTAATTTCGATTTTAACCTTTTCTTTATTGTAACAATTATTCATGCTAGGCTTTTATGGTGCTTATATGTTTATCTTTACCTTTTCAATTGTTTTTCGATTTATTGTAAGTGGTTAAGTGGAAGGCCCCTTGAAAATCAGCGTCATTGCTGAAGGGTGACCATCCTTAAATATATTAAACGAAAATGAAATGAAATGAAGATAATTTCGGGGATGGCAAGAAAATTTGATATCACATAACTCTGCATACCTTTGGATTGTGCTAATCCAGCAGCTCACATTACGTAAACAAAAAAAGACTAAACCAAAGTGCTTACATGTTTTTGGAAATACAGGGGAAACTTTCGACGTTTAGTGCTATATTATTCATGAGATTAAAAACATTAAGAGTATAGGATCTTCGTTACATCGCAAAATGAAACATTAAGAAACTTGGCCTACGTGCGACTGAAACTGTACGAGATACCTACTTTTCACTTGTCTTTTTGTTCCTGCTACTACATGGCGTACTTTACCTCTGAACAGAGATTGCCTACTGAAAAATAAATATTTCAAAGCTACTATTAAAATCTATAACAACACCACCCCAACCCCAAGTGCTAAAAACTCATTGTTGATAAGCCTCTATGTGAGCTTTAACCAGGATGAGGTTGTACGCTGCCCATTTCTCATCTTACTTTTTCATTGTTTTTGCTCAGTAAGGAAAAGTGTATTCATGAAATGGAGCATTCTGATTGGTGGAAACACCTTTCCGGGTATTCACTGCGTATTTTCTTGACGAACTTCTGTAGTTGTTCGGTCCTCCGCATCATCTTCACAAATCTGCTTGCTAACAATTCGTGTCTGCATACGCTTTAAGCAGATAAACACGTTGAAAAGAAATTAAATTTGTTACAAAAGTAACGTTATTGCAACATCATGCAGATTATAATTTTTTTCTGGATATTGTAAGGTATTCACTGAATTCCTTGAATACCCAGACGCTACGCCACTTTTCTTGATCATATCCAGTTATCAGAGTTTTAAAATTGAAAAGTTCCTTGGCTTTCTTTCCGTTAGTAATATTAAATATTTCGCCCGTCTACATGTAGGTTCCTTCTAAAGTGGTTCCTTATAAAAAAAGCATGTAATCTCTAACTTGTATGCCCTGTTTATGCCTAGGGCCACATAAGCGATGGGTCGACTAGGCCCGAGCCTATGGGCCCATTACAACTTAGAAGTGTAGGGGCCCCGAGCAATATTTTGAGGGCTTATCAAGTGGTTACATCGTGCCGAGCACCACTGAAATAATCAGGTCATATTGATCATATATATGTTTTAGCTCAGAGCCTCTACCAATTTGAAATTTCTAGGAAATACAGTAAGTACACAAAAGTTGCATCATCAGAATATCTTTGCTGCCTTGCTCCGTACATACGCACAAGTCTTTTATGATTATTGCATTATATGCAGGGTGGATTTGAGAGACGATTTTTAGGGGGGTAGGCAGTTGACATTTTGAATTACTGAATTGGCGACCTGGCTATTTCTAGCAGACGGATTCAACAGCATGTCGTGCAACAGTACAAAAATGGGAGTACCTCAGATTGCTATCAGTAAGGGCCCGATTGTATTAGGTGAGCTGGCCTCGTAAACAGACTGGCTCAGCAAGAGGGCCAGCCTACTTCCATAGTCTGTTGCTTGTCAAGTGTGTGTGTTCATGTCACATGGAAGTGAGCTAGCCCGGTAGGTGGGCTGGCCCGCTTTGATGGAAATGGGCTGGCTCACGAAACGAGCTGGCACCTCTCCATATAATAGCATCAAACCGATCCAGACCGGCAAGCGGGGTACTACTGTGGAAGTCTAGAGCGACGTCAGTGTCGGTACATACAATAAAGGAATTTAATTTTATTCATGCGAAAATGTTTCATACATCCTGAGGGGTCAATCCAGAAATCAAGTTCACCCATTACATGTTAAACATTCCTTTCTTTACCCAAACAGATTGAGACTTAATGGCAAATCTTTTTCTTTTCACTGCTTTTACTTTCTTTAACATTAAGCCCCGCTTTTGTTCAATAAAAGATAGAAACTTGTCGTAATTTTTCTGTATATATTGTAGCAATTAGCCAGAGAATTCAATTTAAAAGCTATCGCCATCTAGAGATTACAATCTTCAAAATGTTGGGGATGAGTTTTGTTTTGTGTTAATACTGTGCCACATTCTTTCCAAAATTCTTCTTTAATCGCATACCATACGGGCTTTTGGTAGGCGCAGTTAGCTTTGTAGGTCCGTTTTCCAAGACAGTTCTTAGCATATACCACTAACTCAATTCCTGTCTCGGTAAATGAGTCATCTTATCTACCAGGCCAGTCCGCTTCAATATAATTAGGCTCTAAGATATAATATACCTCTAGATGCGTGCAAAATTTTTAATGTTATAAGCTATAAGCTAAGCTATAACGTTTTGAAAAGTAAATGCAACATTTTGCAACTTTTCGGAAAATAAATGCAACAAAAAACGTGTTGGTGGCTCAATACATTAAATCTTATCTTATCTTAGCCGTCCACGTCTGTTTCAATTTGACTCAATACTTCTTTAGCATTAGGATATTCAGCAAAATTACTTCTTTGTATTCATCAGTAGCATCATTGCCAGTTGTTAAAGCTCATCTTGTGAATGAATTTTCATCCAGAAGCTGGAGAGATTTGCTTAGGCATTTATAGAAATTTCCTTGTTTTGTACAGCAATAGACTGAAGTCAGGGGACCAAGGGCTGTCCTTCGATAAGCATTTTACTAGGTGAATTTACTGACTGGGAGTTGCAGCTAAGTGTCCTCGAGTCCACTTGCTAGTTGTAAAGAAGATTGTGATGTCGAAATATAGCTAGATATACGAGCAAATTTGTAATACAGCTGCCCTTCCACCTCCTCTTGAAATAGTTCACACACAACTCGGTTTTCTTGTCTACATTTTTCCTTCTTTAGCATCCCTTGCTCTCTTCCGGCACCCTTTGAAAACTCTTTACCTGGCTGCAACTAAAACTATGAACTTGGTCACCTAGTTATATAAGAAACTCAGAAAGTGGCCCAGCAAGAGAGCTTTTGAATGCTTTCAATCTTGTGAACTAACTGTTTCTCACAAGTTTTCATAAAGTATTCTGTCTTCAAAAGAAAAATTTTGTCTACAAGAGTTGAGAAATTCACCTTCTAAATATTCATTTCAAAAGTATCTTAAAAAGTATATTCTACGTTATTTATATTTTTTGAAAACATGTGCTAGAAATGGTAAGTACAATACTATTGAGTACATTATTACGTGTAATTTAGAGGGCACTCCTTACGTTAGTTTTCGGACTGCTGGGAGAGTCCTCCATTAAGAAATTCCATTGTTCATGCAGGCTGTTACATATGTAGATTATTACTTCTATTTTTGTTTAGTACTGTGTATTGTGTTTTCTTAATTTAGTGGGATTTTATATATTATGAAATGAAAGACGGAAGTTATCACAAAAGACCATTTTCCATTTGTTCATATTCCAAAAGCTTTCATAGTGATGCTTTAGACAGCACAGATAAGTAGAATTCCGAATGTATCTCAGACCGTGGTGACAAAGCCCCCCCACTTTTAAAGTCGCTTCGACACCCCTGATTCCACCAACGGTCATAATTTAAGAATGATGCAAAACCCAAGATTCATCAAAACTTGGAATTTTGTACGTTCGAGTTATAATACTACTTTTGAATAAAATTTTGCACTGCCTATGCAATATTTGCTGTTTAGTTCCATTTTTTGTTAAAGATTGGGATTTTTAGGTATAGCTTCGCCTTTGGAGCTTGAGTATAAGTGTAGAATAGTTTTAGGCTCAGCAAAAAGTCAGGTTTTATTATAGAAAGAGTTTGGTGGTCTGCTTTAAGAAGAACAAGTAATCCGGGGACGTGCCACGCTACTTTTTTCTCATCGTTACATCAATGCACTCGAAAGTTGAATGCAAAGGATATTTTTAGCCTATATGCTGAGACGCAACACCTTGCGCAGAACAGAAGCAAATTTTGTTGTCAACCAATTAGCGCTTTTGTTTACATTAGCCAATCAGAGGCCTCTATTTTGACCTTATTTCTACATTCCGCCATTTTGAAATGGAGCTTCAACAAAAATCTCATTAATTTACAAAGACGAAATTTTGGTCCCACCTTCATGGCTGTACTGCTGTCGAATTCATCGCGGCTCTAACCTGTGGCACAAACTGTTTCAAAGATGTTCGTCATGAAGCATCAGCCAAGCATAATCTACTATCCTATAAGTCCTTCACTGAGCTTTACTTCAATGCCCAAATCAAAACCAAGTATTTTTTGGAGCGTAGAGTTGCAAATGCATAACGGTTACTGAAATAGAACACTATACCTCAGTGCCCACAACTAGCAACTAGGCAAGCTGTCACTACTGCACTACTACAACAATTTGGATTTCACATCACTCGGTGCAAGTAGGGAATGAGGTGATTTTTTATTTGAAACCCTAATATAATCATTTACTGCTAAATGGATAGAGCATCCACCTGGGAGCAAACAATGTTTTTATCTTAGCTATGGCTCTAGCTGGGGAATTTTTCTTGAAATAGTAGTGGTAGCCCGTTGCGGAGTTTATTGAAGATTCATATGCATGGGATTGTGATATGTACTTGAATTCTCTTCCTTGTTATTCAAAAATGCTTTTTTGTTTGTACTAGTAAAGGTCATATGATTTCTATTAAAATATACTAGACTGTAAGCTTCACTATAGAAGTAAAGGCTATATGAACCTTACACCAATATTTCATCACAATTAGTAATTGCTAACCCAGAGAGATTTCTTCTCAGTGTTGCTGTCAATGGACAGAAAGATGACTGTAACAGAGGATCACGTAACTACCCACAATGTGATTGGTATGTATCTCCTTTTCTATAGAAATAATTTTCATGCATAGTGTTATTATTCATGTTGTTTAGCTGAGCCACATGTGAGATGGACTGCCTTTCTTACCTGTATTATATCTTGTGTAAAACATTTAGGTTCCAAAGTTTATATCATGTGTAGCTGAATTGAAGTACAGCATTGTCTATATGTGCCGTCTTGAAACTGTCCGAAGTCTAATCTTTACTCTCATTAGTCAAAAGTAAAGTAGTCTAGAAACATTGTTTGCTCCTTTGTAGGTATTATCTTGCTTATGCACCCCGCATCTTAAGAGCTGGAGTAGATGAAAAGGTTTTGGTTACAACTTACAATGTTAATTTTGAAGTTGAAGTAAAAGCCACTCTGAGAGATGATAGCTATAGGAAAACAGTGATAACTACTGGAGTAGCAAAAGTACAACCTGGTAGGTTTTACATATATTGCTTCATCTTTGCTTTTTGGCTCTCATAAATTCTTCTCTGTGTGTGTTGCTATTTCTGATTGCTACTATTCTACCTGAAGTATTAGGGGCCGCTCACATTATGAGCAAAATAGCAAAGCGAAGCTAATAGATACCTCAGAAGTAATGCTTTCGCTCCAATTCCCTTCGTTCTGACATCATGTTTATATTGTTCGCCTCGCAGTTCGAAGCTCTTCATAGATTATAAATGTTTGTGATAGAACTGGCATTTGAGCATGCCAATTTGAGCAGATAATTTAAGTGTTTGGGAGTTGCTTTTGAGTAATTAGTATTGTTGAAGTTCTATGGGCTTTTGGAACATTAGAGTATGGGGAATGTTGTGAGTTTATTGCCAGTTTGTTTAGTGTTGCAATTTTCTTCTTATAATGGAACTTTTCTTTCAGGTGTTTTGACTGACATTGTTTTAAAGGTGCGTGGAGACTATTGATGCTATTTCTTACTCTTATATAGTCTACATCCCAATAGAGTGTTAAATACTCCTTACTATATTCAATTTATCAACTATTGTGGCTAATGGTCATTGACTGATAAGAGTCTATGATCTACGACAATGACAATTTTTGAATTCTAGCTTATATGGGAATATATTTGGAAAAAGGAAGCTCATTTATGTTTTCTGGATGCTCTTTTCAATCTTAATTAGCAAGAAAGTGCTAAATGCAGTATTTTAACTAGGAATTTCGATTTTTTGAAAAGATACCTATTGGTGCTCCATCAGCTGGCACTATCAAAATTGAAGGTGAGGCAAACGTCTCTAAAAATTATAGTGGACTTGGTTATGATATTGGCTGGAAGTTTGAAAATGTTACAAAAAGTATTTCAATACAGAAGTCAAGTAGAACAATGTTCATTCAAACAGATCGTCCAATCTACAAGCCAGGTGAAGCAAGTAAGTAATATGGTTTATTCCAATTAGCTCTTTTATTTTGTCAGAAGTTCAAAAGGAATTGTCTATGTCAAGGATTATTGGATTTGATAAAGGAAAGTTAGATTGTGTATTTCTGTGCTAGTCATGACTATAAGAGAGAAATGCATTGCTTTTGGAAATAGTGTTATGCTCTAATACAGTAGTCTCAACACACTTTGCTTGCTCTGGAGGCAGATCCTGGGTGTAGCTGGGCTGTATAGTGAGATATCACATCATAGTAGCATCCTCATATGTCCTAGCAGTTTTGCTAATTTCTTTCTAGCATAAAGGGCCGGAACGGCATAGTGGGGGGGCGACTGTGAGGGATTCCCACCCCCACCCACTTCTTGCCAAGATCAATTTTCTAATTTGTTGAAATTCAATGAAACAATATTAGTGTTGGGGTGAGGGACCTCTAGCTAGATTTTAATATGGGTGTGGCAAATCATAATTTTAGTGTAAGGCCCCCAAGTCTACGATGGCTGGTGCCGCCCCAGCTGCAGGTCACGCTGGTAGTACACTTTCTACCCGAGTGTGGGCCGTGAGGTGGAGGCCCCTGCTCATATAGATAGTAACTGTAGGATTTGTGATGTGATGGTTACAGTATTAAGATTAGATGACAAGAGAAAAATTATTATCGTACCCCTGTTAATTTCAATGTAAAGACGAGGCGATTTACGATTATATCTACACTCAGCAATCCGGTTCCAAAGTCATACTACTTTACATACTACTCGAAACATACTGCTTCATGTAGTAAGTCACAACATGCAACACAGTATTACATCTAAATCTCGATATTATTGAGCCCTAAATGACATACATGATCTTTTTCCTAATTACCTTGATTTTGCTAGCATTAGGTTCTCTGGTCTTTGCCGTTGTTGTAATATATATTATTATCACTGCTCATATTATGTTAGTTTTATCTTTAATTTTGTTCCTTTGCAGTGAGATTCAGAATTGTTGCTGTGGATAGTAATTTGAAAGGTCTAATTGGGAAGGTATGTGAAGTTTTTTCAATGTTCTAAATTTACTGCTCAAGACTGATTTACAGCTGAAAGTTGATCTAAGAGGAAGAGTTCAAAGTTGTTCAGCTACACTTATGATGGAAGTGTATCAATATGCCAGGTTGCTTTCCATGTAGATAGGCCCGAACCTGTCCGGTATGAGCTAGAAAAGTACCATGGCGTACGAAAAAATCTCCCATGTCTCGGCGTATCGGTCAAAGAAAATCCCTTGGAAAGTCGAATTTTTGAAAGTATTGGCGTATCGTTGACAGAACTGGGAGTGGCGTAGCGCCGAACTAGGATTTGACGTCATTCTCAGGCAAATATCAAAACAGTATATATGCTCAGGTGCTTCCTTTTCTCTCTGCTAGGAGTTACTATATATGAGTATTTTGCCTATTTCAAACATGCTCAATGGAAAGCTCTTTCTAGTGAAGCTAGAAAGAGCTTTCCATTGAGCATGTTTGAAGCGATAAAGAAACCATAAAGGCTTCGGCGTATGACTAGACCACACCATTTCTAAGTTAGCCTTGTCATGGCATAGTAATAGAATTCTGAAAAAAATATCCGGCGTAGGATCAACATGTAGTGCACCCTGACCAATATGTTTGATAGTGAAAACCATGACTTTGGCCATTTACTGCCATTGACTTATTACCATGGCCGTAGAAGAACTTAAAACAATCCAGGGAATTTGACAGCTGGGCCTAGCCTTTGTACACCAGGGTGCGTTGCACATTGGTCCTACGCCATATATTTTTCTCAATATTCTGTTATCACGCAATAGCAGGGCTACTTCAAAAATGGTGTACATCAAAGCCTAGCTATTCGCCAAAGTCTCGTAATGCTTTCTGTGAGTCGTTTGGGGGCGGGGGGGGGAGATTCTAAGGCTAGATTTAAAAGTTTCGTTATTGCTCGACCAGCATCACAACATTTTTCATTGTGCATGTTTGAAATCGGTGAAATGTTCATTTGTAATGATTTTATGTATATGCTTGAAGGTGAAATGCATTGGGAAAATGATCTGGGCACTCTTTCCAGAGAGAAAAAGAGGGGTCTGGGGGCGACGCTCCTAGGAAAATTTTGCTGCCCACACCATTCAGACAATTGGAAAACCTAGGAAACACCTTCTCAGCATATTCATCTTTCTAGGAGAATGGATTTTGTTAGCTTTCTGAGGACTTCTTTAGTTCTGTATTGGATTTTGTTAGCTTTCTGAGGACTTCTTTAGTTCTGTATTGATCTGCTCCTTGATAAGCAACTAGATTCGCTTGGCTGACTTAATAGATCAAAATGGTCTTTTATATGCAAGAGATGGACATCAAATCGTGAACCATTGATATGTAACGCCACTATTTTGTCAAAGATACGCCAATGCATTTAAAGTTTCAATTATACAACTGATTTTCCGTGACCGATACGTCAAGACATTGGGAATTGCTCTTTCGTAAGCCAATGTGTTACTCTTAGTTCACGCCGGGCATACTCTGAGATTACCTACATAGAATATGCCCTGGCTTACAAAAGCCCCGTTTCATTCGCAACCCTGCTCAGTCTGTAACTCCATTAGTTTGCTAAGCACTAAGAAAAAATATCAGGAAAGCCATTTTTGTTGCATTTATTGAATAAGCTACGAATATCCTTACTATTGGTCCAAAAACCTGATATCCTTTATTGTTGTCATTGAAACAGTTAGAGGGCCCGCTGAACCAATAGCAATGCTGCTTCTTCTGTACTAAACCCATGCGTGAAAAATTGAGAATTTGTGTCGAACAGTCGCTCTGTGCTCATTTTCCATAGTAGTTTAACAGTACAGTATATTTACCAGTAGTATCTTACTGGAAAATTTTTCCGAATGAAGCGAGTATCGGAGTATCTGCCCAACTGGGGAGGATGCAGCCCCACTGCTTCCTGCCTCCTACGCTCATGCTTACTACCACCAGTGAGATTGAGATATGTTGACATGAATGGTTTGTCACTAGCAATGGCAGATTTTTAAGAAAAATCAGCTGGCAGAGACGCTAAATTTGCCAAGTATTTTAGAAAAAGATCTGAGTGTTAAGTAGACCTGTTTTTTATAAGGAGAAAATGTCCATTTAAATTGAAGTTCTGGCAAAAAGTGGTGTATGTATCGAAAAACTGCGTATTTAGCCTTTAGTCCACTACTATTGTCAAGATTTTGCCAGGTTTATGGCACCTGGGGGCAGTTGTGCAGAAAGGGGGTATGGGTGTAGCCCCATAGTTGTGACATGAGGAGGTTGCAACGCCCCCCAACTCTGTCACTATTTTGGAAATAATTACATAGGAGAGTTAGCAGTCTGTTGTAAAAGGCTATTTTAGATTTATCTGTCGAGAAATTGTTAGTTTACAAGATATAGGGTATTAGGAAAACTTTATTTACTGAATGACATTAGTGCTTTCTTATATCAATGCATTGATTGACTTCGAAGTTTCTTCTAAAGATACATACAAAAAAGGGCTCCACTCGCTATCAAAAGAGCCCCCTAGCTATCGTTTTACTTCTACATTACTGCTTGGAGGTACTGTCTCCCTTGCTCCCTAGTAGTACTACTGAACACTAGAAAGCGGCATTTGCA
>WIPJ01000237.1:474418-490547 GCA_018155075.1 Cassiopea andromeda
TGTAGTTTGAGTGTTTGAATTGTCTTCCATTTTTCATTGAACATCAGTATTGTGCATTTGTATATAATTCTTATTTTCTTTTCCAGATCTCTAGAGTCTCTGTGTTGGTAAGGATTTCAGTATCAAATATATATGTTTTTATTATTGCATGATTTATGTTGTAATAGTGTTTTTCTGGGTGCAAAAACTATCCTTCATAACAATATTGGGACTATCTGCACTTAAACAGAAGCTAGTAAAGATTTAGTTTTTGTTGGTATTTATGTTATCTGATCTATGCATTATTCTGTTATTTGTACATAGTTTGAGATTTTTCCCCTTAGAACCCCCAACATACCCTTATAAGGCAATGGAGAAACTTGAAACTACAGAATGGTAAGTTTTGTTTTTTCTGTGCATTTCCCTTTTGTTGACAAGTAATTTTTAGATAATTCTTATTTTGGGAGTTATGTGAGAGTAAATGCTAAATAAAGCTTAACAAAATGTTAAAGCTGTTTCAGAAGCACTTGTTCTTCAATAAGAGCATCACATTCCCAATCATCCTCGCTTTCCTCACCTTCATTATATACTTACAAAAAGAATCAACTGTTTTCAGGATAAAGGACATTCAGTAGCCCAGTGAAATAACATGATTGCAAAAATATTGTGACAACCAGACCATTGATTATGAACTTTCCATTATACTTAAGTGTATAGTCTATCAATTTCATCATTCGATAGCAATGAAAATTATAGATTTGTGTGCGCAACAATTCGAGTGCACAGGACGTGTTGGGCGCATGCCTGCACGCTCGCAAGTGATCACTCGCGTCTCACTGAAAGGCCTGTCTCTGGCCAATCATTGTCTCATATTTATGGGAGTCGTGTCTACAAATTTGTATCACAGTGCCTTTTTATTTAGGAGATAACAGACAACTACCATCATTATAACTGTGTTATTTGTCTGTTTCATAGGAGTTACAAATTTAAAGCTCAAGTTTTCAATTAAGCCTGTTCTTGGAAGATGGAAAATTCAGTCCCAGATGAGTGTGAGTATATTCATGCAGCAGCTTTTAAGCACAAACATATTTAATAGTATAAATAAGATCATAATATCGTTTCATTTTAGCTGTTATTTATTGTTCTCATCTCATGCTTTTGAAATGTTGATTATATTTTAGCTGTTATTATCTTGTGTCTAGATTCTGCAATATTGCAAGAGTAATCTCTAGTAGTTGCCTGCATCCAAATTGTTCTTTCTCTCTTCACAGGGACTCTCAAAGACGGTAGAGGTGAAAGTGGAAAAGTATTGTAAGTCTGTTGGCGTTATGAATCATTTACTAGCGATCATTCGCCCGTTAACGCTCCGTGTTCTTTCCATTGTCAATCGTATGAATGGGTGAAATACTCTTTCAAAACTGCTGAGATAAGATAGCGGCAGATTAATGTACAGGGAGTCCAAAAGAAAGAGAAATGTATGCTTCTCCAGTCGTTAGATCCACCATTTCTCGCCAACTTCCCTCAAATCACGGGTGGTAAATGAAAGATCATTTTTGTGACAGAAACATGACGGCGTTTGCATAAAAGCTCTCGTGAATATGTTTTCTAGAGGGAGAGCTTGCTTCAATTGAGAATAAGCGTTTATTCATTGCTGAAAATGGCTGACCTGCAGGATCTATTGCGTTACGTAGCGGTAACATTTAATTCCTTCTCATCACTATGTGTTTTCCGTAACGCTTCGTAACAAATCAGTGGACCCCCTTCCCCCCTAGATGCGTTATGTAACAGGTGAATGATCCCCTACAAATATCACTGGAGTAGCATTTCAGTTTCCACTAGGGGTTTTGAGTAGGCCTCATTGAGACCCCGTTTAAACTAGAATGGATCCAAAGTAGTACGGATCCACTTCGGTACAGGTGGTACAGGAATCAACACCAAATATTAAAAGATGAAAAGCCGGCACTGCATTTGCATACTGTCTTTAAAAAATGTTAGACCTATCATAAAGCTTGCCAAGAGATGAGAGCTGTTATTGCCTTCTATCCTATCAGTAGCAGTTTGGATAGGATCCAGTTGTTTACACTGGACCTCAACTGGGATGGATCCAAACCGGTACACTTTGGAAACCGATTCCAAACTGGTACGGATCCAGCAGGTCCAGTGTAAACGGAAAACATATCTGTACCCATACTGGTATGGATCTGTTTGGATCTGCTCCAGTGTAAACAGGCTCTAAAAGCAAAAAATGTGCCTGCTGAAAATATAGAATATAATTAATGGTCAGATCAGGGACGTTTTTTCAAGATAATTCGAGGGGCAACAGTGCTGAATTTGCCAAGTATTTTAGAGGTAGCCAATAATTAGCCTATTACGCATTATTTACTTGAGAAGCCTTTATATGATAATTGAGACTTGGGCAAGAAAGTAATTTTTCCATAGAAAATGAGATTTATTTAGTGTTTGGTGAACTAGTTTTGCCAAGAATTTGGCAACTCAGTGGCACCTGGGAGGCACTTTGCTCCCCTGGTAACCCTCACTCTCTTCACCCCTCAAATAGCTGCTACTGGGTGAGACGTGGGTTTGGCGTTGTATGCTGGCAGAATCTGAAGGTTGACTTTTTGTGTCTGCGAATGGCACTTACGCTTGTGCTACTTAATGAGCTCTGATTTTGTGCAGCTATTTTGTATATTGAAGATTTCTTTGCTTATTCCAGTTTTGCCAAAATTTCAAGTGAAGATAAAACCACCATCCTACATTGCTCTTGGGCAGTCAAAGGTTTTTGGTAATATCTGTGCAAAGTGAGTATAAATAGCCTATTAGACCTTTTGAATAAGCTGAGGTTGTCAGGCTAAGTGTTAGAAAAGAGTTTGAAAACTAATAAACAGTCAATAAGAAATCTTGGAAATGGTTTATGGTTGTGACCTTTCAAAATGTTTCTCGTATTGGCTCACCTACTGACATTGAAAATGCATAGTTATAATTCAGTACTGTATTCACTTCACAATTTAAAAACCACTGCAAAGTACTCTAAGCTAGTATAAACATCATAATGCCATGTATTTCAAAGGTATTCATATGGGAAAGATGTAAATGGTCTCATGACAGCAAAAGTTTGTGCTTTGATCCCTGGGTATTGGGATAGGGGATGGAATAAGCCAACAACTATGTGCGAAGCAATTGTGAAAAAGGTATGATTAGATCTTTGTTTTAAATTACTCTGATAGTATATGTTCTTGTTGAATAAGATGATGTATTTTTCATTTTAATTTTGTTGGAAAGTGACTGATACCTGCTATCATGGAGAACCTTTTTATTGAAACATGCCATTATTTAAAAAGTTTTTTTGGATACTTTCTTGCAATATTTCAAGAAGAATGATTTCGTTATCGTTGTTGGTGGAAAATTTATTTCCACAGTTTCATAGTTGGGTGCTGTTATTATCAATCAATATAATATCTTTATCACTATAAGTTTGCAACATATTTTTACTTGGTTATTTTTCCTTTGAAATTTAATATACATTTCCATTGAGAGATCATTTCCATTGTGTAGGTGATGAAGCAGTGTTTTTTGATTTTGTAGATTTATGGATGTGCCCCATTGGAAATCAATCTGCACTCTTTTGGCGTTTATAATTATAGTGGTTATAGTACCATAAGGTTCAAATTCGAGGCATCTGTGAAAGAGAGGGCTACTGGAATAAGTTTGAATGCAACCAGTGTGACAAAACCTGTTGACAAAACAGATGTTAAGCTATCATTTTCTGGTACTTCCGATATCTTTAAACCAGGACTCCCTTTTGAAGCTGTGGTAGGTTGATTTGCTGTACCGTAATAACGCACCTTTTAGCCACCCTTCCTTGTAGGCCGTATCCTAACTTTGTGACATCCAAAATCGGAAAAAATATTCTCGAAGTTGGCTCTCATACTAGCTGATTGCTTATCAATTAAAATCTTCGTTTGCAGCTCCTTGTTAATCGACCAGATGGTAGCCGTACCAACAATGTCAAAGTGAAGGTGGAGATCTCTGTCTCGTGGTCAAAGAAGCTTTTCGATAAACATTTGGTTGTTAGAAATGGTAGAGCCAAGATTGATTTACCAGAAATTCCATTTGACACTAAAGAACTGAAGTTTTATGTAAGTATTTTGCTCCTATTGTGCTACACAGGAAAGAAAAGATCTTAGTGCTGTGGGTTGAATGGAAAATGAGTTGTTTCATGCACTTTGTAAGGTACTCAAACTATTAAACCATTACTTGGCAATTATACACTGGAGACCAAAAAAGAAAAGAAAAAAAAATTTATCCCTAGACTAGGTGACCTCCGCGGGCCGGATGAGAAGGTCTCGAGGGCCACATCCACCCTGCGGACCGTAGTTTGGAGATCCATGCTTTAGGCCACTATCGTTGAAGAAATCATGATAATTGGGTAGCAGGTTATTTCAAGCTTATTGGTTAATTTATAGGTATGGAATAATAAATGTTCTGTAATGTAAGAGATTGCTGTAGCACACTGTTTTTTACCTTAGGCTGCATATGAGAGACCTAAAGTTCATGGAAGCAGAATATCTAGTTATAGGAGAAGGACAACCACCTATCACACTGCAAAGGCGTGGTACTCACCTTCACACAGTTACATTAACATTGATGTACCAAGCAAAGTTTTCAAGGTAATTTACTAGTGTTGCATGAGAATGTACGTTGTTAAATAGCAAGGTGCAATTTGACTTTCTCCACTATAAAAGCTGTCATAATCATCAACATCATATTTATCATAGTCAGAGATGGGAAATATACTCTAGGAAGTTATCTTATTACCAGGGGTGTGTCGATTGGGGCAGGGGGTGTCACGCCCCGCAATATGTTAACATTTTGTGAGAAAGTTAATCAAAATTTAGTCGTGCTGCAAGAGAGCTGGCCACAGTATTTCCTGTGACCCTTTTTTGATAGTAACAATACTTGGTCAATTCAGGGTCCGTACGGGTTTGAAAAGTTTTGGAAAGCTATGGAAATTGACCTGGGAAGTTTTGAAAGAGAGAGGTTTTTCAAAATGGCTATGGAAAAGGTTTGGATTTTTGTTTAGATAAATTCTACAAATATCCTAGAATGGGTGTAGCTTAGTGTCGTATTAAACACCGTATATGTTATGTTTGTCCATTTTACTATTTATAATGCAGAACATAGTCCACCAAAAAATTATAAAATGTATCGTCGAAGATAGCATTTTTCTTTTTTTATGCGGTTGCAAAATGCGAATGAAAATGAGTTTCATGGTTTTGGACATTTGGTTATTTGGCTTTGGAAAAGTTTTGGAATTTTTTCTAATAAGTTTGAAGGAACCCTATCAATTGGTCAAAACGCCCCCCCAACAGAAAGTATCTAAGCACATCACTGCCTATTAGAAGATACTGTTAGTCGCAAGAAAAAGTACCATACTAGAAGATACTAGATGCTTTAAAAATTAAGTATCTAGGACAAAGTAACAACATACTGTTATAAAGGTACTTTGTGAAAGGGGAAATGATCCATGCTCCTAGCAATTTCTATTATAGCTAGCACATGTTCGAATCACTGAACATATAAGACAAATATGTGTGCAATAGGCCAAGCTGCCTGGGCTTTTATATTCCATTTATAAGTTTTACACTTTTCTTCTTGCTGTCTTATTTAGGAGACATTATATGGGTCATGTATCTGAATTTAATCCACTGCATTTTATCATTGTTCCCATTCGATCGGTTTTTTGAGGTATAAGCTACCGCTTTTGAAAATACTATCATGCATACTCTGAAAGTAGAGAAGAAGAGCTTTCAAATGATGTATAATATGCTTGGTCACTGAAGATGATACTAATTTTGAAAAATTGCATCCTGGCTCATGAAGGTTTTCAAAGTGTTTTGATACAGACGTTTTGGAAAAGCTGAAACAAAGTTTCAATACTGAATTCCTACATAAATTGCAAGAAAGAAAAATTAGGATGTATCACTACACTTTAATACTGAAAAACAAGCTAGAGGAAGTCCAGTTGCGTATGAAGTATACTGTCATAAATGCTGCCACTAATGGCAAGGCTGACTGCAGGTTTATTCATGTGGTGTGACGCAAGTATCTTGTAACTCGGAAGGATTTGTTTTTGGAAATATCTTTTTAGAAGATTCAATTAGTCAGCAAAATTATTATCTTATTGCAAATACAGTTACTTAAAAGGGAAAGTATCTTATTACGAGATTCCTTTGCTGATTTCAGTATCTAAGCAGTATCTTCAAGGTACTAAGATAAGTTACTGCCCATCTCTGATCCTAATCATACTAGATTGCAAGTTCTTGGGATAATTAACGACACTGAAGTAAAACTTGAGGAGTTGGTACTGAAACTTGGAAAGTGCGTATCTAGCTCTAACAACCAATAGTGCATATTGTGTGATAGCAAGATGTATTGTTGTGATTATATACTACACTTTCTCATACGAAAATTTGACAAAATCAATGTCATAAATAGTATCAGCAGAAGCTTACTTGTATGAAATAGGAAAGCAATTATGTCACAACTTTCTTGAAACATATCTACTGTACGCAGACAGTTATCGCTAATCGATGTTAGATTTGTTTTTGAGCAGATAGCAATGTCCCCATTCTTATATTGACTGTTTGTTTGTTTAATTGAGTGCGTAGTTTTCAGAAAGTGACATTTTTGCTTTATTTTCTACTACAATGAAACTGGCGAAGCTATTACTCAGTCAAGTACTATGGAGGATCGTTCAGTTATTTTCTGTGGTAGTTATGTTGAATTATCTATTATTTCAGGTTGGGCAAGAAGCAGCTGTGAATGTGAGGTACACAGTAGTGGATACACTTCCCAAAACTCGCACTGTATACTATGCGGTGAGTCTGTAGATCTTTTTATAGTAAGTTTTACCTTCTACATGTTCGATATGTATCTCATTGCTAGCAATTAGAACTAGGCTGATGCTATTGAACTTGTAATTGACTTTATTGCCATTGCACTGTGTACCTAGTGTGAGAATTTATTACTTTTTGACGTGTTCAGAATGACTATCAAATGCACATTTCAGAGACCTCGAAAGTTAGTATTAAATGTCAACAACTCAAACCGTTCAAGTTTTGGAATCATGTGAAGTTGATGAGTTTTCATAACATCTCTTCAAGCGTATTATTTCGAAGACAATTGCAACACGTTTGCAAAAATAGAATAGTTTCAACCCTTCTTCACTTGTTATCGAAATTGAGTTCAGGAAACTCTCAAGGCCTATCTGATAGCATTTTTCTCCTCTCTCTTGTTATGTTAAAGGTTTTGATCATTATTTACTTTTTGCAGTGGTAGAAGTCAGTTGAAGTATGCAGGGTAGAGTATATGGCATCCACTAAAGGGCTAGCAAAGCTTCATGCTGTATCCCATTAATATGAGGTGTACAAAAATTCACAGCATGGCACATATTTGGGGCTTTTATTTTTGACACTATAAGGGATTGTTACACAAAAGATTTGATTAAGGGGCGTAAGGGGTCATTATCAGTCTCCATTTACAGTTTGGTCCCTGGATCAAACATGGCGACCATAATTTTCTTGCGTTATGGGAATAGTCATGAAAAATTGACCTAACTTGCGTTTAGCACGACGATGAAAACATTTAACATAGTGGTGGTGGCACTAGGAGAGGGCAGTGGTGGCACTAGGAGAGGGCAGTGGTGGCACTAGGAGAGGGCTAGAGTGCTATAACCCCCCTTTGGAACATTCTAGCCCACCGTTGGAAGGTGAAAAATTATTTTCTCGAAGATTTTTGGCATTTATGAATCTAGTAAATGTGTTTTAGCCCCCTTTTCGGAAGAGTGAGCCCATCCATCGGACTATTCCTGGGGCCACCCTTGTTTTGACATCTCCACACTATATAGCGTGGATAGGGAAAAAATTTGGTGCATGGTGGTAAGGGCACCACTGTCAAGGAAGAATTCATAGTTGGATGAAAATGCAAAATACTATGCAATGTAATTATGTATCCTTATTATATAGCTTTAACATTTTTAAAGAAAAAATTTCAACGTCTCGTTAATGAATTTTCAATAACCCCTAGTTAATGTGTAAAGGCTATGTGGCCCACTCTGCAAGCGTTGATGCAAAATTCGTTGGTACTTCGTCAAGTTGGTCAAATGATAGTGACATCCATTTGAGAGCTAGAAAAGAAGTTCCAACTGTAGAGCCAGAAAATGGATCCATTGAAGTGAACGCTGATGGGTCAGGTCAGAGAGATAATATCATAACTACTGCAAAACCTGAACCTGAAACCACGACCTACCCTCAATGGCATCATCATGAACGGGAGCTAGAAGAATATCTTTTCTTTCGTCGTCCTGTAAATCCTGTCACTCGTCCTCCTGTAAATCCTGTCACTCGTCTTCCTTTACCGAACCAGTTTTCGGCAGGTTCATTTCAGATTGTGTTCAATGTAACTCAGAACATGTCTCCCTCATGCCGTATGTTGGTGTATTATGTCAGAAATCGTGAAACTATTGCAGACAGCAAAGTGATTGATATTGAGGATTCATCTGCTAATAAGGTAGGCAAGCCTATTAATCATGCTCCACAATGGTCTAGCAACTTTTGTCCTACTAACAGCGCAAAACAGTTAGAATGATGTTTGCCATTACCGAGAATTGTCAACAAAGAAAGTAGGAATGAGGTTGTTTGGTCTTGTAATATAGATATAAGTGGTGGTTGTGGTACTTGTACGTCAAGTTTAGGCACGAGTAACGGCCTTTCTTATTCTTCATATGCATTATTGTGACGATTTCCCTTATGTAAGTAATATAGCATGATGCACCATGGGACAAAATTTCTCTATTTTGTTGGGGTTCTAACTAAAGAGTTTAAGATAACTAAAATTTTTTTGACTTTGCAGCAGTCCTTCAATTGATAGAAAACGCTAATGTACCAAACCGATACATTTTCTAAGAATTTATACTTTCAATCGCTAATAGGAGTATTCATATTGAAGTTACTACTTACATCAGCTTCCTATAACCAGTTTGAATACGATGAGACAAGAAAAGCGAATAGGCGCTATTCAATAAATGCTAGCAAATGCAAGCTCGCTATTTACTTTGACACCATAAGATATAGAACTAAGACAATTGTTTGATTCTCAACTTTGCTTTGTTTAGACACTGCTTGCCTTATCTGCATCTCACACCAACACATTAGAATTGTTTTATTGTTTTTATTATTATGCTCACAACGTTGCTTTGTTTAGACATTCCTTGCTTTGTCAGTATTTCACGCCAACCTCATGCACTTCCTTTTATTGTTTAAGGTGTCTATGAAGTTCAACAAGGAAGAAGTTTTCCCTGGAACAACAGTAAAATTATCATTGAAGGCATCCCCTGGATCAGTATTCGCAATTTCTGCTGTTGATAAAAGTGTTCATTTCTTGGGAAATGCAAATGATATTAGCAGAGGACAGGTAAGACATAGCCTTGGATCCTTGACCAATGATGCCAAATGGCATTTTTTGTATCAAGGTAGAGCATTCATATGTTTCATTCATTGCATTTATGCGATTGTACAAAACGTTTTATATCAATTAAAGTTCTTTTTGTTGCACTCAAGAATTTACTAGTTTCATGCTATTTACTTATAGTTGTTTCCTAAGAAAGCCGATTTAATTTTTACATCGGACAGCCTTAACTTTTGCTACAGAAAAGGCCCAATACTTATGTGTGATTACGTAGCTATTCTTCTGTTGTTTTGGTAGAATTGTTGTGTCATTGTTGTAGTAGAATAGTGGTGGCAAGATTTGTGTTTCATGCTTATTGCAAACTATTTCTGTTATCACTTTTTTGTCATTGCTCTTGTTCTTAATTTGCCTTTGGGCATTGTACACAGAAATGATACTTCTGTACATAGAATTGTTGTACATAGAATTATTGTATCATTGTTGTAGTAGAATAGTGGTGGCAAGATTAATGTTCCATGCTTATTGCAAAGTATTTTTGTATCACTTCTTTGTCGTAGCTCCTGTTTTTAATATGTCTTTGGATGTTGTAAACACAGAAATGAGATTTCTCTTAAAATTCTTTTAGCTTTTTGTATCATTGGCTTCAGGCAATTGAGTGTGATTGTTTGCTCTAGGTAGCAAGCATATTGAACGATTTGGATATTGGGCCAGGATACATTGACGAAGGTTCCAGGTGTAAAAGTGGGGGATATTACTATTGGTATTATACATCGTCGGATTTTGTTGATTCCCAAAAGGCTTTCAACGTGAGCTTGATTATTGCATTTTTCATACATTCTTTCTCTTACAATAGATCCCTAGAAGTAAGCATCTGATCTGTTGATTGTCTGTTTTATGAATTTAAAGGGGATCCACATATTTTAGGCTTTGTTTAATTAACAACATTAGCCATCAATTTTGATATCAACACACTGAGTTTTCTTTTTTAAAAATTCCTTGATACTAACGCATTTCCATCAGTTAATTTAATGTATCATTTATCCACTTGTTAGCTTACCATCTTGTTCCTTAGATATGTACTAAATGAATCTATTGCAAGTTTCATTTTTAATCTTCATTAATCTATTTACTCATTCATTCATTCATTCATTCATTCATTCATTCATTCATTCATTCATTCATTCATTCATTTTTTTTGTCATGTGGCAATCATTGTGTTGCTGTAAACGACCTTTGATGTCTTCGCCTATCTGTGTACTTGTCGCAAAATTCACAATCGTCGCTGATGTCTTTTACTGTCTTCTGCTCCTCCCTATTTCTACTGTGTTGATGATGCACAAAGCTAGGATTAATTTTTCCTTGTCATTCCAATCTCTGGGTAGCTTACTTCATGTTTTCTCTTCCATCCATAAGATCTTCTGTAGTCTTTCACTACCAGCTTTCATTCAGGTACCTTGATCCAAGTACTGGTTACGTTCCTCACAATGCTATTCATCTGTAATATCATGCACTCCTATCAAAACGGAGTTGGTTTTGCACACTAACGCATTACTTCGCCATCTCATATTTCAAGAGCATGCTTGCTTACTAGGCACAGATATCTCCGCTTTTGCAGACTTCTCGCTTACTTGTATGTACTTATAACGGAAAGTATTATATCCTTAGTATTTTCACATGCACGCACATATGCACTCCCACAAACACGCACGTAAATACGCACAGATGCAGTCAGGATGCTTGAGATGTCTCTACAATAGTAAATGAAGCTAATATGTGCATTCAAGCTCTTGCCTTTTATGACTGTCATGAAGTTTCAAATAGAGTTGCGCCATGGTGTATAGCAGCGATACCGTCCTAGAAGTATATGAAGGGGACCGTGTTGTAGAAAATATATGGACCACTTCTTTGATTACACCTATTGTGTTTATGTAAATAATACCGCTGTCACTGCTATGTATGTGAAAGGATAAAAAAAGGACAATGTCAACATAGGGTTGTAGCATTCATCTTCCTTGATAAGAGCATGCATTTCCTCTCTGCCCCCTTGGCAAGTGAGCAGTTAGGAACTTCTTTAACGTAGTATATGTGGATTCCTCTTTTGTGTTGCTTGAAGGTTGTTCATGATATTCGATGCATTTTCTTCACTTTGAATTTACACTTGTTCTAATTGTGGACTTCCATACTTGCTTTGATTGAAAAGCGGCCATTAGTAAAGACGCCTTCATTGAAAAACGCATTCCAAGACCATGCAACAGATTCGTAGGAATTCTTTTTTGACTCACAGAGTGGCATAGTGCGCCATTTCATTTTTGCTAATGCTATGCCACCACTGAGATGGCATACACAAGAGCGAGTGCAAATGCTTGATTAAGTTATTTATGTCTAGCTATGGCACACAGGCATGGTCTCACAGTGATAAGTAACCCATATTTTGATAGTAGAAACAAGCACAGATATATATGATGGACCCGCAAAGAGAAAAAGCCAAAAATCCCACAAAGTATGTTATAGCTGGGGGAATTCGTCCTGAGGGACCATAAAACGAATACCTGCTCTATAACCGAAAGTACGCAATAACAGAGTATGTTATAACCTGAGTATTTTATAAGAGTTTGTATGAACCTTTTGCCGGGTCCCGCCACTAGGGTAAGTTATCCCTAAGGTACGTTATAACCGAGTACGTTATGAAGAGATTATACTGTACTGTGCTTGTGCATAAATTGGCCAAACCGAGTGTGATGCCACGAATCGTACGAGTGGGGTGAACCAGACTGCTGAACGCTGAAACTGACTCGCCGAGCCCCTGGAACTCGATCGAACATAGGTAAAGAACCACCGGTTTATGAAAGATATATTAAAAGTAGTATTGTATGTATGCATGCATTTTCTCTAATGGTTGTAGTAATCCAAACTGCTTATATCTTGTGTCGATTTAGAGATTAATTCACGATTCATGAAGGGCTGATAATTTATTTGTGAAATGCATTTCAAAATGCTTTGCATGTCAATGGGGTGTTTTTTATTTGTTTTGTTTGTTACTTAATTTCAATGTAGCACTTTCATGCAGTAAGCACATATTGGACATATGTTTTTGGTGGTTGTATCGTATGGTGGTAGCCATTAATTGCTGGGTCTTTCTATTGACATATGGCCATGGATTGTTTCTGAAAGGTGGTCATTGCACGGCCGTTTTGTCAATTTGGTTTTCAGTTTTGTATTATGTATTTTATTTTCTGTTTTGACCTCAACTCACAATGCAACAACGTTTTCTTCTGAAAGGATGGTGGACTATTGTTCATGTCAAACATGCATATAGACACAAGACCATGTAAAGGCCATCGAATTTATCCTGTTTACGACAGATACCGACTAAGTACAACCATTCCACCAATGACAATGAGCGAAATACCTACAACAGCGATCCCACTTCCTACAACTACAACACCATGTAAGTTACAAACTTTACGTCAGAGGTGATTATTAGAGTTTGTCTTCATAGTTGATAGGTTGAATACAGTGCACCCTCGAATATACGAACAGCTCGGAATAAAATTCTAGAAGAACTGTTCGGATTAGCTAAATGTTTGGATAATCGTATTTCTAGGATAGCCCATATATCAAGAAAAATCGAGAACAAGTGGTATACAAGCCTGTTTTGTAGTGTTAAGAATATTAGTGAAATATTCATATCACAAAATCTCTTAGAAATAGCTTATTCAAATTAAGAATATCAAAGATTTCCATGTTTATGGATGACGGGTTGTTTTCCTGATTGAAAACACGTTTGGGATGTCAATGAACTGTTCTGATAATCGAGGTTTGGATAAATGAGCTTCGGATAACCGAGGATGTACTATACCTCTTACGGTTTGAAGCCAATATAGTTAATTTTTCAAGGTCATATGTATACTTGTAGTTGCAGCAGTCATTGGGGGTGAGATGATTACATGCTTTTTTCATAAGAAGCCAGTTTATAAGCAACCTAGTACAAGACCCCCAAAAAGTTGAGAAACTTCGAACTACAAAGAAAGAGTTAAGAAGTTTTAGCCAATAACACATTGAAACCGTTACCTAGTTTAACGTAAAACCTCGGCTATCAATAAGGTGAGTGGCCCGGTGGCCAAGCCAGTTTCCATTAGCTTAACTGAAGTTAAGCATGGCTGTGTACGGTCAGAAACTAAATGGGCTACCTTCCAGATAGAATACCAAAACATCTTACTCCTCTTTTCTTTGGAAGGGACGTTAAACTAGGTATCCCATACCTGGGTGCGGCATGCACAGTAGGTCTAAATTAGCTGTAAAGCTGATATAACAGCCTACTCGAAAAGAAATTAGCCAACAACAAGAAGAAGGTGAACATGTTTAGCTTGAGCATTCGAGAGCTTTGTTCAGTTATTTATAAAGATAGCAAATGTCTTTCAGAGGTCCTATTTACGGACAGCGAAGTATTAGTGAATATTAGCTTATTATATCATCGATCTCTGCATAGAAGTAGTGCTTGTTACCGCATTGTATTAATCAATCTCTGATAATGTACCTAGCTACATAGCCATGACACCTTCCTCGCTCTTGAGGTCTACTCAATGATATAGAAGCGCAGAGGGCGCGAGATGTCTAACGCACCGATTCAGAGTGAGGCAAGGCGGCCATTTCGAAAAGTGTCAATATAGACTATTGCAAGTACTGAGCCCTTATAATTTAGAGAAGAGTAAGGGCCAATTTCATACAGTTCCACGTAGATTTTTAGCGTATAAAGTAGTAAGTTGTCATATTTTGTGTCTTGTCTTTTCAAGTTCTGAATTTTGGCAATTCATGCACATGTCGCGAAGTTTCAAGTAATTTTAAGATTGCAGTTGCTGCTGCACGATTCTGTGAAACGTGAACAACATAAGCCATATAATAAGGGACTGCTCATATTCCTTGAACAATAGGCAAATTTTAACATAATACATTCCTTTGATTTTTGTAGAACAGTATTTTCAGTTGAGTAGAGTGGGTTGTTTATCTATCTAGGTAGCTGGATGACACCCTGATAAAAGAGAACTTAAAAATCTAACCTACAGCTCTTTCAATTTTTTCTAGATCGAATTGCCAAATTACTATCATGTTATTGTTGCTTACCAATTTGATTAATGCGCTTGTATTTGTGATTCTCATAGCCAACAGAGGAATTTGTTTGCGTGAGAAACTCAGCAGCCATTATAGTTCTATAAGTGTCTTTAGATACAACTCTAGGAATTTTTCAAAATTCCTTTAGCAAGCGACGCTGAGGCACAATTAAGCTTCTCAATTCCTGCACTCTTATCTGGTACCTTGCTATTGAATAGATCCACCACCAGGATATGGAAGTGTGTTGGAAAAGAAAAAGAAACCAGTAAAGAAGCTAGTAAAGAAGCCTCCTAGGAAGCAGATCAGGAGTGACTTCCCAGAAACATGGCTTTGGACTGAGGAGCAATTAGAGTAGGTGTTCGTGTTTACATTGCTAATTTCTGAGTTGCTTTGTGACATGTTGGATACAATAGTGTATTGTTTTTTGCCAAATGGTAATTTCTCAACCAATAAATGAAGTAGAGCAGCATTAGCTCCGGTATCTTTAGGAATGAATTGAATTTAATTGCAGCCTCTACTTATTTGTTAGTGTCCTCCAATTATGTACTTACTGTAGTACATAATTGGAGGACATTAACAAATTTATTGAAGGTTTATTTATTGAAGGTTTTTGTATGTGTTTTAGTGCCCAAACTGGTGAGAAGACAATTGAGGTTAAGGTACCAGACACAATCACAACTTGGCATGCAAGTGGTTTCGCTATTTCTTCCAGTGACGGCTTAGGTGTAGCAAATCCAGCAGAAATCAAAGGCTTCAAGGCCCTGTTCGCCTCCGTAAATCTACCTTATGCTGTCACTCGTGGTGAACTTGTCACAATACCAGTTGTTGTGTTCAACTACCTCAGTGAGTGCCTTAATGTAAGTAGTTGATTTTTAAAGTACCTTTGAAATTAGATGATTTAGTTATTTCACGGATTTCTTATATCATAAATTGCAGTATATTGCAATAAATATAATAATCATTTTAAGGCACTGCTCATACCTTAGGCTGGGACTGAAGAGAAATAGGTTTTTTAAATGATTTTTTCGGGCAGCCTTAAGGTTGGGTATATCATGTTTTTGTCTCACAAAGGAAGGTAGCACATTTTTAATAGCTCTATGTTGGTTGGGTATAAAGAATGAACAGTCACTAAATAAAATATGATGACGTAGCATTGTTGAATATAGTATCCATTGGGATAATATATGGTATGCAACCTAAAGCAAACAAAAGGTAGTGTGGTATGATACGATAGTGGGTAACATCATCTGCTAGAGGTTTATTTTTCAATACTGGCAGGTTCGAATTTCAATAAAAAGCACTAAAGACATCACATCAATAACCCGTAATTACATGACCATTTGTTTATGTGGTGGCAAGACTGCAACAGTAATGTTTAAGGCCTATGCAAGGACGCGTGGTCGTATACTGGTTGAAGCAAAAGCAGAGAGCCTGCCAAAGAATATCTGCCCAAGTTCTGTCAAGTTTGATAACAGTTCTTACATTGATGTTGTAAAGAGGAAGTTGCTTGTAGAGGTGCATTTTAATCTCAATTTATTGTTAATCTATACATCATATATGACCTTTAGATGTATTA